>RRYC01000354.1:0-65414 GCA_004016185.1 Quambalaria eucalypti
CGCCGCCCCCCCTTCTCCCCCCCCCCCCCCCCCCCCCCCCCCCCCCCCCCCCCCGCCACACCGCCGCGCCTCAGCCGGCGCGCCCGGCGTGAATGAGGAGCACCCGTCAGCTACGAGGGTGCCGACAGTAACCACGCCCAGGGCTCGTTCAGGACCGACCAAACCAAACAATCTGGTATCAAAGTCACGCAGGCTGAGGACGCTCTACGTGGAAATTGCTCCTAGCAAGGCCACACACACTCACACTCACACGTACCTCGAGGCATTGCGGCGCCCGTAGGAGGCCGCGCAGCGAACGGATTGCATTGCTCCGTTGCGAGGGATGCTGCGTTGAGGCGCGCTCAGGCCACCTGCATTTCAAAAATCCTCGACCCAGCCAGCAACTCCCACGTCTGGGTCAGCTTCCACCCGCTCGCTTGCAGACTTCATATCAGATAGATAGAGTTCCTTGCCCGATTGCTGGAGGGATGAAGAAGAAAGCCTTGCTGTGGACCTAAGTGCACCTGCATTCAGTAACTTTTGGGCCTGTCCGCCAGGGTACGCCCTGGGTGGCACGTGTACGTTCAGCATTCATCCTCGGAGGAGAATGGTTTGGCCTACAGATGCGACATCATAGCTCTCCGGAGCGCCAGTACCTGAGGCTAGTGGCAAATGCTGCAGCCGGAAAGGAGCTTCGTTCCGCAGTGAACCATCTAGTGCAAGGCTCAAGACGGCATGTCCGAGCCTGCCAACGTCGCATGCTAGACCTTTGCCACACAGCTATCACTAGACCGCCCGCTTCACTGTGAACGCTGAACGCTACAAGTCCAAGACCATCGCAGAAGTCTGTGTGACCGACGACGACCACATAATTCTCATGTCCGCTCGAATAGCTGCGTCGACTGCGTACCACTGACTGCAAGATCACGCCGTAGGCTTTCCTTTTGACCCTCGCTTCCTCGGTCTACGCCTCGCATGGCACTCTTTCGCCTACTGAGATGTGAACAAGATATTTCTCCCTGGAACCACGACCAAACGGCGCTCCCTCTGATTTCAGAGCCACGCTCACCCCGACAGAGCAGTGTACTTTTCCTTTAAGTGAGACGCCTGGCCGGACAAGGGATATGTGATCGTCTGCGTGCTCACCGACTTTTTGGACCCGGATGAGGCTGTGTGTGCGTGCGCGTCGCGTCTGCTTCCGTCGGCTAGACCGGCCGCGCCTGGGCCGCGTGTGTGGCTAAAGAGGCAGAGCGCTTTTGCGTCGCGCGCGTGCGGGTGGGTCAGTCAGCCAGGGCGCCGGATCGCACAGCGGGTACGCGCACTTGTCCCACTCAATCATCGTCATCAACGATCAAACATCACCACCACAATACCACTACCACCCGTGTCGTAGTGCCACCACAGTCCATACGATCACTGCGCCATCCACTCGACCGACTGGCCCTTTTTTCATCGCCTCGTTTACTCCTCGCACATACCACTTTTGCCTCGTCCTCCTCTTGCATACCTGTGTCCCGATTCGTGTTTTCAAGACAACCAAAAAAAAAGGAGCTAACCCGCGCTCTTGCTCGCATTCGCAGCTCTCATCGAGACTCGATCCCGTTCGGGCAATCTTGGTGAGTACAGCCACATTCGGCGTGGCAGGTGCTAGCTCGTTGCAGTGTCAGGCGATCGCTCACGCTTGTCAAACACCTGCTTGGCCCGCGATCTACATAGCCTCTCAACGTTTAGGTCAATTCACCACACCCCCACCACCACATCTTCCAGTGCTTACGAGGCTCGCACATCATGGAGGTGAGTACAATTGCAAACATCTCCTTTCAGCAGTGAGACGCCCATTGGCTGAGATGCAAACACCTTTCCGCAAATCACCAGGCAATCTTGGATTTCAATCAAGACCTCGACCTCGGTCTCCTTGACCGAGTGGTGGCGGCCATGTACACCGGCACCGGCAATGATGTAAGTCACGCCTTGATCAATTCATCCTCGCGACCATTCGACATCCAATTGCTGACAGACCCTTCCATGTAACCATTGGCGCAGCAAAAAATGGCACAACAAGTGCTCGCTCAATTCCAGGAACATCCTGATGCGTGGCAGCGCGTGCCAGCCATCCTTCAGCAGTCATCCAATGCCCAAACAAAGTATATCGCTCTCCAGATTCTCGACAAACTCATCACAACCAGATGGAAGGTGCTTCCCGTCGACCAGCAGCAGGGTATCCGCAACTTCATCGTCGAGATGATCGTACAAGCGTCCTCCGACGAAGCTACGATGCGACGCGAAAAGACGTACCTCAACAAACTCAACACTACATTGGTTCAAATTCTGAAGCAGGAGTGGCCGCACAAGTGGCCCAGCTTCATCACCGACGTCGTGTCCTCGAGCAGGACGTCGCTCTCCATCTGCGAAAACAACATGATTATCCTGCGACTTCTTTCTGAGGAAATCTTCGATTACTCGGCAGAGCAAATGACTCAAGCCAAGACAAAGAACCTCAAGAACCAGATGTGCGGTGAATTTGCAGAAGTCTTCCAGCTCTGCTCGGAAGTGCTCGAGAAGGCTCAAAAGCCAAGTCTGATCAGAGCCACCCTGGAGACTATGCTGCGATTCCTCAACTGGATCCCCCTCGGCTACATTTTCGAGACGACGGTCATCGATCACCTCATCAATCGCTTCCTTGAGGTGCCCGACTTCCGCAACGTCACTCTCAAGTGCTTGTCCGAAATTGCCGGGCTCAGCGTAGGACCAGAGTATGACTCCAAGTTCGTGGTGTTGTTCAACATGGTGATGACTTCCGTCAACCGCATGATCCCGCCCAGCACCAACATCTCTGCTGCCTACGAGACATCGTCCGACGCCGAACAGGAGCTCGTCATGAACCTCGCCCTGTTCTTATGCAACTTCCTCAACCAGCACCTTGCGCTAGTCGAGAACGAGCAGAACAAGGAGGTCTTGTTGAACGCCCACCTGTACTTGATCAAGGTGTCGCAGGTCCCTGAACGGGAAGTGTTCAAGATCTGTCTTGAGTACTGGTCCAAGCTGGTGACTGGCCTCTACGAAGAGCTGCAGTCGATACCGATGGCAGGCATGGACCCGCTCCTCGGCTTGAACCTGGGCAACGGACACGGCGCGGCAGCCAACGGCGCCAACCTGCGGAAGAACATCTATGCCGACATTCTCAGCAATCTCAGGCTGGTGATGATCGAGCGGATGGTAAAGCCTGAAGAGGTGAGTTTGCAGTGTCTGCGACCTGCGCATCACCGAGTCCGACCGTACTGACATTTCGCTCTTGCTCTTCCCTGCGCACCCGTCATAGGTACTCATCGTCGAGAACGACGAGGGTGAAATTGTGCGAGAGTTTATGAAAGAGAGCGACACGATCGTCTTGTACAAGAGCATGCGCGAGGTTCTGGTGTACCTGACGCACCTCGACGTGCACGACACGGAACAGATCATGACGGATAAATTGTCGCGGCAAGTGGACGGATCGGAGTGGTCATGGAACAACCTCAATACGCTGTGTTGGGCGATTGGGTCGATTTCGGGAGCCATGAGCGAGGAGACGGAGAAACGCTTCCTGGTCACCGTCATCAAAGACCTGCTTGGCCTCTGTGAGATGAAGAGGGGCAAAGACAACAAGGCAGTGGTGGCATCCAACATCATGTACATCGTTGGACAGTACCCTCGCTTCCTCAAGGCTCACTGGAAATTCCTCAAGACTGTCGTCAACAAGAACTTTGAGTTCATGCACGAGACGCATGAGGGTGTCCAGGACATGGCCTGTGACACTTTCATCAAAATCGCTCAAAAATGCCGGCGTCATTTCGTGATGCAGCAGTCGGGCGAACAGGAGCCATTCATCGACGAGATTCTGCGAACCCTTCACCGCATCACCGTCGACCTGTCACCGCAACAGGTTCACACCTTCTACGAGGCGGTAGGCTACATGATTGCCGCGCAGCCGAGCAAGCCGATTCAGGAGCGACTCATCGCAAAGTTGATGGAATTGCCCAACAGTGCATGGGACTCGTTGATGTCTCAGGCGCATTCCAACGTGGACGTCTTTGGCAACCCGGAGAATATCAAGATTCTGGCCAACGTCCTCAAGACGAATGTCTCTGCCTGCACCTCGATTGGACCCTTCTTCATGCCTCAAATTGCTAGAATCTACCTGGACATGCTGGCTCTGTACCGCACGGTCAGTGGTCTCATCAGCACCAAGGTTGAGACCGACGGGGAAATCGCCACCAAGACTCCGCTGGTTCGCGGCTTGCGGACAATCAAAAAGGACGTTCTGCGCCTCGTCGAGACATACGTCAAGCGGTCCGACGACTTGGAGACGGTCAACCGCGAGCTGATCCCATCTCTGCTTGAGGCGATTCTTGGGGACTACGCGCGCAATGTCCCTGCAGCTCGCGATGCCGAGGTGCTCAACGTCGTGGCGACGATCACCACTCGCCTGGGCCGTCTACTGACAGATAAGGTGGCTCCTATTCTGGACGCCGTGTTCACACCGACTCTGGACATGATCAAGATGGACCATCTCAATTACCCGGAGCACCGTGTCGCATTCTATCGAATGCTGCGCGCGATTAACTCCAACTGCTTCCCCGCGCTTTTGGAGCTTCCGCCGCCTCAGTTCAAGCTCTACATTGATGCTGTGATGTGGGCCATCAAGCATACGATGACATCCGTCGCCGACACGGGTCTGGCGATTCTGTTTGAGCTCATCAACAATCTGAGCGCAGAGGATGCTACAATCCTCAACTCCTTTGCGCAGGGCTACTTGCTGAGCATCGTCCAGGACCTGTTGGCCACCATCACAGACGCAGACCACAAGAGTGGCTTCAAGACTCAGTCGGCGCTGCTTGCGCGACTGTTTGAGCTGGTCGAGACTGGACGCGTGACTGCCCCTCTGTGGGATGCAAACGAGGTCAGCGATGCCAGCATGAGCAACCCTAGGTTCATGCGCGAGCATGTGAGCCGACTGCTCAAGAATGCGTTCCCCAATGTGACGCCTGCCTACGTGGACTCGTTCACGAATGGCCTTTGCCAGCAATCTGGGGATCTGGCAGCCTACAAGGTGCTGCTGCGCGACTTCCTCATCACGAGTCGCGAAGCATCGGGAGGCTCAGACACGGACAACCAGGACCTGTTCCAAGAGGAGCGGGATGCAGAGGTTGCGCAGAAGCAGATGCAGGAGCAGGAGCGAGCCAAGGCCGTACCTGGTCTGCTGAAACCGGCGGACATCGACGAGGAGCTTTGACTCGGCGACGAATGCACGGTCGGTGGTGACATCAGCGTGGACGTTGTTGCGAGGATGCGCAGTCAGCGTGTCGAGGCAGAAGTAGAGGAGGCTGGGATTTGGAGAGATTTACTGTGTTGAAGAGGTGTTGGTGGCAGCTGCGAGCATGATGCGAAGACGGACGCCTTGTGGGCGCCCAGCGTATGGATGCTGCGGATGATGGTTGTCTGTTCGACCGGAAAGCCCAGGTCTGGGCATCTACAAGTCTCTCCTGCCTCGTTTTCCTCCCTTTTTGTTTTCTCTCTCAAAGTCAGAACTAATCATCGAAAAAAGAATGTATTGCGGACGTACCCACTGGAGGTGCTCTTTCGTGCCATTGCGCTGGGCTCGGACGCGAGATTGACGCGCTTGCCCCACCTAGCGTGAGGCATTGAGAAAAGGGACACGGAGCGAGTAAATAGACGTGTCTCAAACCTCGGCAAGTCTTGGTTGCGCGACGGTAGGGACCTTGTAGTTGGCACAAGCATAGCAAGGGCATCCTAGGCTGGGCTGGCCATGCTCCGCTGAGGGAGTCTTAACTTGATTGAACCCAGAAGTCCGTGCCCCATCGAGATGAACGAGGGAACATAAGCTCTGGTGGCTGGCAGACGCGCGGGGGTCTGGGCGCACTTCGTCGACATGTGGACGTGCGTGCGTGCGTGCGCGAAGGCGCCATCGTGGCATGCGGTCGAGGAGATAGGCCGGGCCGTCCGTCTATCGCGAGATGCTCGAGGCGCCTGGCCGGCTTCTATTGTACCTTACCTCGCTGAGCCGAACATGGGATCATGAGCTCAGCGAGGTAGCAGCTCCACCAACCCAAGTATTGTATGCACTGGGCGTACTCGGACAAGGCAATGCGACACAATACACGCCATTGTATTGTATTCTATCTTCCTGGCCATTCGATCACCCCGGGTCGGGCCAGCCACTTTGATGCGGCTCTTTGCCTCGAGGCACCTTGCGCCTCCTTGGAGCCACCACCACCCGAGTCCCGTTTTGCTGGCTGCTGGCGTTGGGAGAGAGCGCGGCAACAGGCTGCCGTGCACTGCTGGCGCGCGGCGAGCGTCCTTTTCTTCCTTGTTGGCCGCATGAGTGTTTTCCTGCCTCTGCTCTGGTGCCGGGCTGCGAACCTGCGCTTTCTGCTGCATCCTTCTCTGCCAGAGACGCACACACCACGCACGCACACACAAGGCTCACGTCGTTCAACACTGGCCCAGTGCAGTAGTGCTTCTTCTGCCGCCCTCCCCTCGCCTCCCTCTGGCTGGCCCTCCCGACTTCATCCAACCCAATCCCAGCTCGCCCGCACGGCCGGACTTGCCATTGAAACGGCGGGCTGCGAGGTTGGCCTTGGCCCATCATAGGCCGAGGAGACCCACAGACCACTGACGGACAGGGACTGACGAGTGACTGACTGACTGACTGAGTGGCTGAACGGCTGAACATTGAGTTGACGACCGCGCCCTGTTGCCTCTGCTCTGCCGTGCGTGCCACTTCTCCCTTCGGCAGCATTGCGTCGTCCGAAAGTCCTTCATAGCACACCTCCATCATTGCCGCCCTCGCCGCCGCCGCCGCCGCTGTCACCATCGCCACTGCAACCACCATTGCCACTTTCACCGCCGCTACCGACCTCCGACCCCTCCCACCACCGCTGATTGAGCGCAAGCACCATCAGCTCTCCTTGAGAAGTTTTCCGGACACCCTACGCCTTGGCACACCTTTCTCCTTGGCGTACCAGCCCCTTGTGAACGTTGGCACCTGCCACATTACCAAGTCCACATTCGCCCACGGCCTACGACAGAGACTCCTCGGAGATCCTCAGTCGACTTCGTGCCTCCCAACTCTGCCCTATTCTACCATCCGCCCTCCCTCCGCCCGACGAGTGCGTCGAACTCAAAGTGCTTCGACCTCGAGCCTTAGCACCGATACCCACACTCGCACTCGCAAGATCCCACTTCTTCATCGCAGCGCCTGCCCGTGACCATGCCCCTCTTCAAGTCTTTGCGCAAGGGCAGGAAGTCTAGCTTCTCCTCGGAAGCCGACTCCGTCGCCAATCATTCCCTCGCGAGCCACCGAGGTGCAAATGCTTCAGACGTCGTCGGGGACTCGCCCGCCCGCGGCTCCAACTTTCGGCCCTCGGAGCCTCCTCTGAGCCCCAACTCACTGGAGAAGAAGAAGAGCAAGCTCTTCGGTGGCACCAATACCCAGCCCTTTAGGAGGAAGAACTCCTCTTCTGTGGAGGTTCCCAGACCCATCACCCCGGCTCGATCTCCCTCTGCCAGTAGGCCAACCACTCTTCCCCGTGTCGAGGATGAGAAGGTCCTCGGAGACAGCGCCCCGGCAGCTCCGGATGCCGCGGCGGCCGCGGCTGCGGCAGCAGCAGCCGCTGAGCCCCCCTCGGGTGCAAGGCCTTCGGATCTCTTTGCCGGCAAGGGAGTCGCATGGGGGCAGCTCAACCTCAGCTCCAACGCTGCTACCGTCCAAGCGCCCCCAAAGACGGATGAGTTGCAGAGCTTCCTCAAAGCGTGAGTCCGGTGGCCCGTGCTACTTTCAGACCTTGCTACTACTATCAATCTCACTGAACTTTCGCCGTTATCCCTTGACACCATACGGTTGCTCCTTTTCCAGTCGTCGCCAGTGGGTTCCGACCTTCATTACGGAGCCAAAGGGTGACGAGGACACCAAGGCCGTGTCGAAGCCAGACGACATCACCTTTTCGACCATCCCCGAGACTGGCAACCTGATGAGTCTCAAGGTAAGTCCCACGTCGAAGCTGAGAGCACAGATCGCGCCGGCCTGTTTTTGCTCATTCCTTTACCCCTCACATGTTGCAGGACCTCGACGAGTCGCACAAGCGAAAGCAGCAACTGCTCGGCAGTACCTTCCCTCGCAGTAGCAGCTGGCTCGAAGAGGCTGGTCCCTCCACGAGCCGAACCGCTCCAGCCACGGCCCCGCCCTCTTCTGCCGGGCGAGCCGTTGCAGCCAATGTTACGTCGTCCGGCTCTGGTAACGAGTTGCGAAAGAGTGTCAGCATTTCTCGAAAGCCAGCTCCTACTCGAGCTCCCCTGGCCACCGAGGCACCAGCGCCAGGCGCAGCTGGCGCAGACTCAAGCGCCGTTCAGGCCCCCAAGCAGGCGAACGGTACAGGCGCAAACGGGCATACAGCCAATGGAGCTGGACACGACGCATTACCGTCGGAAACTGCAGCTGCATCAACAGGTCTAGGCAAAGCTCAAGATCAAGCCTCGTCAGCAAAGACTGCCGCCGTCGCGCCATCGCCCGTCGCGCCACTGCCAACCAAAAATCCTGACCGGGCCTCGGTGGCTCCTACGGCGACCCCTGCAGCAGCCCCAGTTCCCGAGTCGAAACCAGAGGTGACAGCCATCCCAGCGGGAGCAGCTCCCGTTCCGGCAGTGGTTCCTGCAGCAGCTGCTGTCGCTTCGACCCCAGCGAATGGTTCGCCTTCCCTGGCCCGCGAGCGGGAGTCTCTGGAGACTTCAGGTACTGGCGCATTCCAAACGCCAGACGCTTCGAGGCCCCAGTCCGAGGCTGGTCATGCGCTGCTTCCCAAGAACCCCTCTCCTGCGGGCGAGGCTGCTGCTGCCACCACAGGGGCTGCACCAGCTCTGTCCATCGCTAACCCAGCTGCCGGTGCTTCCGCTGCCGGGGATGACTCGTTGACTGCAGACCAGGCACCCGCAGCGGATGCTGTCTCTGTTGCCACGGCTACGCCAGCTGCAGCTGGCACGGAAGAGGCCGCCATCAAGCCCGCAGAGGAGGTCTCGGACACTACCGCGGCGGCGGCGCCGCCAGCACCCACCGCCTAGACGCAATGCGAAGCGCGACGATGCTCGCTGAACTGTAGAGTCGGCGGTTGGAATCAGACTCGGGACAGACGGGTGCTCGTGCGAGGAGCCACTGGTTAGGCAGTATGCGCGGGCTTCTTGAGTGCAAATCCTTCCCAGAACTCATGCACTGAGAAGGGGCCACTCAGCCATCACTGAGGACGAGCAGCCGACAGCAGGCACGGTGGTCGAAGGGCGCGACCCTGCAAAGCATCTCATCTCGGTGTATGCCAGATTCAGGAGTGCGGAATGGCGTACCGCACTCCCTTGATCGCTCTCAAGATTAAGCCCAATACTACCCTCAGATCTCTTCGATGGCGGGCTCAAATACGCTTCCAGCTGTCTCTTGATCGTCCCCGTCTCTTTACCGCGGCAAGTCCACCATTGCGCTCATTGCAACGCCCTCAACCCTGCCGCTTTCAAATTCGTTCCCACCGTCCTTTGCCTGCGCTTTCCCATCCACACAATATACATGCACTCTCGTTACGCCCCCACGATCCTCTTCCCCCTTCCCAAAGTCGTGTGTACCTTTCTATCGACGCCCCCCTCTGCTCGCTGCCCCCTTTCCCCCTTTCCCACTTTCATTCGTCTTCCCTACCATGGGTGATCGCTATGGCTCTATTCTCTGTTCCCTCCCGACTTTGTAAAGGCAAGGTTTTCAATGGGCAAGCCCAGCTTGCGCGGCCGAGGTCAGCGCGAGGGTCAGGATGAGGATCCGTTTGAGCTTTCGCTTTCGTTTTCTTATTCAGACTTGACTCTTTTCATCCCATCGACCAACCCGCCCGCACTTGCTAGCCCGCACCGCTCCCCTCATTTGTGTTCCATTTCCCCCGTTCCCCGTTCCCGCCACCACCACCCCATTCTCATCTCACGCTTTTTGATGTTGATGTCCGTCCGGAAGAATGCCGAAATTACAATGACAAGATGTTCTGATCTGCCTCGCCAGTTTTACGTGTGACAACGACGAGTGCCGAGCTAGGACAGCGAGCCCCATCCTCAGGGACTCAACCGCGTCGCTCAAAGTGTCTCCTCAGGATACACAGCTTTGGAGCAGGACGATGTTTCGCCTGCCAATACCTTTCAGTCAGTCTACTCGCGGCCACAATGGTACGACCCGTACCGGCTTGCAGCCTTTTCCTTACAGCCTTTGCACAAATTTTTTGACATTGCAGAACACGGCGTGGACAAAACGTCGGGTGAGGCCGAGGAGAGGCGAAGACGGCGACGGCACGCGAGCCACTACAACCGCCACAAAGCTGCTGGCGCTGCTGGGATGCTTTGGTCCCCCAGTCCACCTCAAGCTGTTCCCATCGCGCCCATCTCGTCGTGAAGCCGTCGCGTTGGCAAGCGTCGTTACCTCACCTGTAGAGGTGGTCAGCCTCGAGGTTGGCGGCGTACTCTGCCTCTGCCTTGTCACCATTGGCGAGGAGCTTCTCCTTGTTGTACAGGAGCTCCTCACGCCACTCGGTCGAGTACTCTGCATTCTGCGTCTCGACGATTGCGTCGACGGGGCACGCCTCCTGGCAGAAACCGCAGTAAATGCACTTTGTCATGTCGATGTCGTAGCGCGTTGTGCGGCGGGCGCCGTCCTCGCGAGGCTCGCTCTCAATGGTAATGGCCTGTGCGGGGCAGATGGCCTCGCACAACTTGCAGGCGATGCACCGCTCCTCGCCACTGGGGTACCTTCGCAGGGCGTGCTCGCCACGGAAACGGGGGGAGACGGGTCCCTTCTCGAACGGGTACATGCTGTAGCGTGAAGCGGGGGTGCATGGTATGTCAGACTGGGCTGTCTTTGCGCTCAATGCCTGGGAATCCAGATTGCAATGCCAGGGAAGGGACACTCACATGGTATACGGCGGCCGGAAGAAGTTCTCCAAGACGATCCACATTCCTGTCGGAGCACGAGGTAGCAAGGGTGAATGTATGCCAACATCGACCGTGAGCTACTGATGATCGACATACTCTACCACTACGCCCGCACGGACTCACCCCTGAGAATCTCAGTGAAGAAGAAGAGCTGCGAGGCCTTGTCCAGGGCAGAAGGACCCTTGGAGTAGTCCGGATACACCACCGGCGAGCTGACGGCCCACTTGAGCTCTTCCTGCGCATCCATGTTCGCCACTGCGGTAGAGTGGTGCTGTCCCTCGTTGGGAACGGGAGTTGAGAGGCTAGTGGGGCCCGTCTCGGGCCGCGGGACGGCGGACGACGCCCGCGAGGTGGAGAGGAGGCGCTGAAATTGCTGAGATTGGAAAAGGTTCGAGGAAGAGGAAGCGGCCGAGGGGCGGGTGGCGGCGGAGGCAAATGCTAGTGCGAGTGCTCGGGTCGATGTGGACGAGCTGGAAGCGTGTGCGTTGGCCACCACGCCGCTCAGAGCGGCCGAAGAGCTGCGGAGAAGGGAGCGGCTGAAGGACATGGTGGTTGTCGATGAGGAGGATGGCAGAGAGACGTGTCAACGGCTCTCGGGAGAAAGGACGAGATGTGTTGCAGGTGCGAGTGCTGGGTGTGTAGATTGTGGATTGTGAGTTGTGGCGAACCAAGCGTACGATATGGTTGGGCGTGGCCAGCGGGCGTGGCAGGGCTGTGGGCGCGGGCGGGTCCCGCGAGGAGCCCTCGGTTGGTCATACGGCCAAGGCTGTCCTTCTTTCGCGGGCCGCGCGAAGACTCGGGGCGGGCCTGGCCGAGTGGGGGGCGCGGGGTCAACGTCGCGCGCGCACGCCCTGGACATCATCCGCTTTCTAATCCAGCCCCCAAGCGCACGCACAGTCAAAGGCGCCGCGGGGCGCGGAAAGGAAGGCGAGTGTCAATCAGCTTGCACAATGCACTTGCAAAGGGACGGGAATCAGGAGCATCTCGCATCACAACAAAACATAATGGGCATGTCACTCGACTAGTGACTTTTGATTCAAATGAACATGAATAGCTTCTCGACTGCCCGTCAAACATTAGCGTAGTTCAACGCCACCGAATGCAAGTGCCACACTGCTCGCGTGTCCCTTCGTGACGATGCAATGATTTTCGCACATCCAACCTTACTGGTACTTTTGCATGAGCTCCCGGTGGAACTTGGCGTACCGCTCCACGAACTCGTCCGTCTCCTTGGCCAAGATCGTCGTCCTGAACCAGAATCGGCCAGAGGGAGACGAGCCGTCGGCCCCCTTGACCTCGACTACGTCCTTGCCGAAGCCACTTCCAGGCACACAGCAGATACCAGTCGCATCCAGCATCTTGAAACAGTACCACAAGTCCAGCTTCTGGTCGGGCGACTCCTTCTTGGCTGCTTCCACGGCCTTGGGCGGCAATGTCACCTGAGGGAACAGATACAGCGCACCCTGTGCCTCGTTGCAGTCTACGCCGGGCAGATCTGCAAAGGAGCGGCGCATCTTCTCGCTACGCGACTTTAAAGTGCCGTGAATCTGGCCCACTTCGCGCTCGTACGTCTCAAACGACTCTTCGCCCTTGCGCGGCGGCCGCACCAGGAGATCTACGCCAACCTGACCCTGCACAGAGGGGCACAAGTTGACAGACGCCATCTTGTACACCTCGGCTTCGACTTCGGGAGAGATGTTGCACAGCTCAAAGTAGCCTCCCCTGCGTCCGCACTCGCCCGAGACGCCCTTGGAGATCGAGTGGAACGAAACCAGCTCCACGTCCGAAGCCATGGCGCGCTCCTGCTCCGTCGCATTCGGCGATGTTGCAAAGTCCTTGAGGACCTTCTTGAAGGAGTAAAAGGGTCGCTCGCCGGGCTGGAAGATGTTGGCCTGGTACACTTCGTCGGCAATGAGTACAATGTTCTTCTCGTGTGCCATGCGAATAATGTCCTTGATATTGTCCAAGCTGAGACACGAGCCCGTCGGGTTGCCCGGGTTGATGATGACGCAGGCGCGTACATCGGTACCCTGTGCTCGCGCCTCGTCGACGCTGCGGGCCATGGCATCGACGTCGACGGCCCAGTCGTCGTGGGCGTCCAGGTGGTAGGTGACAGGCTTGGCATTGTAGTAGGAGAGCGTGGCGCTGTAGAGCGGGTATTGAGGAATGGGAATCATGACGCCAACGTCGGGGCTGGAGATGAGTACCGACATCAAGAGGCCGACACCGCCAGAAGCGCCCGAGGTCAGGTAGATCATCTCTGCGTCCGAAGCATGGCCGCCATCGCGGGCTTCGATGAACTCCTTGACGTGCTGGCGAATGCTTGCGGCGCCCTTAGAATGCGAGTAAGCGCCGACGCTTCCGACGTCTTCGAGGATGCTCTTGGCGCGCTCTTGGACGTCCTTGGGAAAGTGGGCTCGCAACGTCTCATCTTGCAGCATCGCAGGGTATTCCGTCAATGCAGCGACCTGGGCGGGCGAGAAGACGAGAACAGCCGGATGTCAGTCGGGCCGCTGCGGAAGCACTGCAAGGGCGCTGGCACAAATCCGCCCCCAGCCGTAGGGAGGACTTACCTGCCTCCAAAAGGTCAACGGATTTTGCGCAAGGTAAGGCTGCTGCTGCGGGTTGCCAATGTTTGCAGTCACAACCGAATCAAAGGGCAACCCCTGATTGCGGTGTTCTCCACGAGCGATGAGGTCGGCATACTCGTTGGCACGGTTGGAGAGGGCTCCACGGACGGCATACTCGACGTTGAGGACATTGGGGTTGATGGTCTGCGGTGTGAGAACCTTCTTGTATGTGGAGGGGGCAGAGGAGGACATGGTGCGGGACAGGGGGTTGAGAAGACGGGTCCGGGAAGCGAGGGAAGAAGTCCTGGTGACGGCGGATAGCATGACGGAAGAGGAAGAGAAGGGAAGAGTGGAGGGGATTGTATAATATAACCAACAGGGCAAAGGATGCGGACGCCTCGCAAGGGTCTCGAGGGCACAGGGCAGGGCAGGGCAGGGCAGGGCAGGGCAGAGGAAGCAGAGTGCACGAATACAATATCGTCTCGACGTGCGCGTAACGTGTGCGTAAGTATGCGGGTGCGTGTGGGAAGTGTCAGAAGCCCGATCGAGTCAGAGAGGGTGGGTGGGTGGGTGGGTGGGTGGGTGGGTGGCCGGCCTGTGGAAAGTGCTGTAGCCGAGGTAAGCGGGGGCGGGGATGAACGGATGTCTGGCGTTGCTTGCGTGCGGCGTGAGTCCGGGTCGAAGTCGAGGCACAAGATAAGCGAGCCCCGAAAGCTGATCGTCGATTGTAGTTTTACGCGGGCGACACTTTCTTACGCTATGTACGCCTGTCCGAAAAAAATAAGAAGAACGTCGGCCAGGGCGGTGACGACTGTGCCGATGCCTGCGTGCGTCGAGGCGTCCGGTGAGTGCCCCGCCTCTGCCACCTTCCGTGGCCTAATTTTGCTGCCGTGTCCTTGCTTGCTCCGCGGTGACGACTCGAAAGCTCCCCGCGGCGGTCTTGGTGACTCGGACTGACGCATTTGCGCGCTCGACATCAAATGCGGGGCAAGCGGCGCGGACAGAGCGGGCGGGCGGGGGCGGAGCGAGACTTGCTCGTTAGGACACCTTTCGGGCCCTAAACTAAGTACGACGACCTTTGAGTGCCAAGGGACTGGCCTCTACACACCAGGTCAGGCTCAGGGTCAAGTCGGCGATTGCGCTTTTGATGGCCGCGAACAACAATGCGACCGAAAGGCGAGGGGCAGGCGAGAGAGGGCTGGGGGAATTCAAAGACAGCCGAACATACTGACATGCAGCGCCGCTTGGGCCACCCACCAATGAGCTCGCTCCTGCGTGAATCTGGCGGGCTGGCCAAGGTCCACCAATTCGCCGAGATACTTCGCCAGTGAGAGGGCTGGTGGGAGCCCCTCTGAGAGTCCAATTTGTGCTTCTCCACGGGTATTTCATTGTTTTAATCGGAATCGATCTGAGAGAGCTGCCGTACCCGTACGGGGCGTGGTGCGTGTGCTGACGGGCTTGGACGCGAGGCGCGCGTGGACCCGCCGCTTGCCGCTCCACCTGCGTGTCCTTGTCTCCGTCTACGTCCTCATCGCCACTTCAATCACCCGCGACGTCGAGATCCATCATTGCCGGCCAGACCCAAGGCGCAACCCAACCTCAGGCACCGTCATTCACTGGCAGCGTCCTTGACGTTTCGTCCGATCTCTCGTCTAAAGCCCAAACTCAACAGCAGGAGGACCACTCCTCGATTGCAGTCTTCGCCATGGTGAGGGAGCACAATACAGCAGCCTCCGCGATACGCTCCAATACACACTCTCTGACCGCATCTACTTCCACCACCTGCACATGCACTTTCCGTACCCAAAGTCATCCAAGAAGCAGTTCACCGAGGCAGAGTGGGAAAAGAAGCTCAATGAAGTCGCAGTGAGCAAAGAGTAAGTGTCGAGCTGACTCTTGGCGCTCGACGCCGACTGGACGTCGCTCACACACTGTACTTTATCCCTTCCACAGTGACCTTAATCGCCTCGTCATGGACTACCTCGTCATTGAAGGCTACAAGGATGCCGCCCAACGCTTCTCAGTCGAGGCTGGTCTCAGCCCACAGATCGACTTGGACAGCATACAGAATCGCATGACGATCCGAAGCGCCATTCAGAGGGGAGATGTCGAGGATGCCATCGGCAGGGTCAATGAGTTGAACCCCGAGGTGAGTCGCGTGGAGCCTATGTACTCCAGATGGGCTGAACAACATTCTCGCCAGTGTCTTACTCTCCCTTTCCTCTACTGTGCCTCTCATCGCCACGCCCCACCCAGATTCTCGACACGAACCCACTGCTCTTCTTCCACCTTCAGCAGCAACGGCTGATCGAGCTCATTCGCGCAGGAAACGTCTCTGAAGCCCTCGCCTTTGCCGCCGAGGAGCTGGCGCCGCGCGGAGAAGAGTTCCCACATCTCTTACCGGAGCTGGAGCGGACCATGGCCCTCCTCGCATTCGATCTTCCAAGCGGTGGTGCTGGTGGAGCTGCCGATGGCCGAAGCGCAGCAGCCTCTGCCCTCGAAGCGCCTCCGCACATTGCTGAGCTCCTCTCGCCGAGTCAGAAGCTTCGTACTGCCGGAGAGCTAAACGCCGCTATCCTCGCCAGCCAGTCGCAGGGATGCGACCCCAAGCTGCCACAGATGCTCCGACTAATGACCTACGGAGAGGAGCTCCTGGGACCCGAGGGACCAGGCAAAATGCACTTTCCCAGACTCGACGTGGCCTCTGCTCTGGCGCAAGTCCCGACCACGCCGACGGACTCGTCTGCCGCATCAGGCGAAACGCGGATGGACATCGCTCCTGAGTTCCACACGACGTCGACCCGGCGAGTCGTCATGTGATGGAAGGGAGGGCCTTCCAACGCATTGACTATATGCAAGATATCCTCCCTCGCCCTACAGATCACATGGAGACCTTGAACCTGCAACCTCTTCCCAAGGTCCTCCTTCTTGTCATGCGTCGTCCAGTGGCACCTATGTAATTGTACGTTTGACTTCCCTCGCGCAGCATCCTGCACTGCCAGGCCAGCCTCCTTTTCTTGCTCAGGAGCGAATGGTGGTGTAAACACATTCAAGAGCCCTTAGCTTCCCTCGCCATTCTGAGGAGACATCATGGAAACACACATCACTCTGACTCTGCCTTACCGCGGAAGGCCACGATCAAGGCAAGAACAGCGCGGCGAAGGCTGTGTCTGTCCATTCTCTGGCAAATTGATTGTAGTAGAATGCTTTGTCGACGTGAGAGACGAGCAACGGGCTAGTATTGCAACGTGACGAGCAGACGGCGGGACGCGGCTATGATTTCGACAGCGTGTCAAAGTCGGCTACAGATGGGAATCACTTGCTACCCCACGCAGCCGCCTTCTTCCCCGCCCCCTTCCTCTTCCTTGTCTGGCTGGCTCCCTTCGCACGCCGCCTCCGCGATCTGTTTCCAGCACCGCTGGCACCACCCTGAACCATGCTCCCCTCTGCGTCTGCGTCGACCCATACTGCACTCTCATCGAGGTGCTCGTCTTCGCTGCCGGCTCCACATGAACAGACCGAAGTGGACTTAGGTTCATAGGTCGACCTTGAAGGGAATAGAGGTGAATCCGGGGAAAACTCCGAGGAAGACGGCTGCAGTCGTCGAATTTTTGAGCCCGGACAAGATTAAGTGTGGAGCGAGGTGCGCCCGAAGTCAGTGTCCGGGAGCATTGAAAGTCCGTTGTCAAACACTGGATAACAGTGAGGTTCTCCAGAATGAGCCTGATGCGGTTCGGCGTCCCCAATGGAGTGCATCGAAGCAGGCGCGAGCCGGCAGCACCTGTGAGCACATCCTAGAAAGCCTCTCGCACGACCTGCAGAGTCGGCATCACTGCGAGACCATTGCAGGTGAGCGCGAGAAAAGGGAGAAGGAAAGAAAGATGAAGGAAGGAAATGATGAGAAAGGTGGGAGACGATGACGGGAATCCAGCCCGAAGGAAGTGGAGCTGCGGACTGGCGAGAAGACACTGAAAGCAGAGCCTCTTGCGCGCCTCTGCAGACGCTCGATTGTAAGGGCGCTGCAGCAGTACGCCCGTACATCCTTCGAACCGAGTCTCTCGACCTCGCTGCACATGTGGGCTATATGCCGTGGTCGACTGCACAAGGCCATTCTTTGCGACACTTACCTCTTCGTCGCCGGTTGAAGACTCGACTGTAGCAGCCTTGCTGTCATTTCCATCCCCCCTGGCAGCAGAAATCTTGGTCGGTGTCGTTGGCGACGAGGCGGCCGGACCCGCAGGTGGCCTCGCGGGGCCGAGGGTCCGGCCCTGCGCTTGAGCCGCGGCCTGTGCTTTGAGCATTTGCTGAAGCTGCGGGGGTAATTGAGCGCCTTGCTGGGCAGCAGGGGGAGGCCCTTGCACAGTGACTTGAGTTCCAGGCGGCGTGAACAAGGGTGGCAATGTGATCGTCGGCTTAGGGATGCTCTTCCCCTGTGAGGTCAACAGCTCGACTGTGGGGACAGGGAGAATGGGAGAAACAATCGTCATGAATGAACATCTCAGTTTCTTCGTCTCGTCCAAAGAGCGCAGCTGCGCTAGTTCTGCAGACTCTGGCTGGTGTCTCACCTTGCTTGGTTCGCTCCTCGGGGATGGCATAGTAGACGTCCTTGTGCTTCAGGTGAGTAACCATTTCCGATGCCGTGGGGAAGATGAGCTGCCCCCAGCCTTGTCGAAATGTGTTGGCCTCGCTGACGACATCTAGAATTTCCGCTTCGAGCTCCTTCTCAGCGAGTGCGAACCTTGCGGTGGTCTCGTCTCCTATGCTTCCTTTTTGGAGAAGGATCTGCAGGGCTTGCTTGTCGTCTCGCATCTGTACAATCCTCCTGACGTCTGTCATGGCTCTGCTAAGGAGTGCTGCCTTGAGGATGTGTTCGGGAATGTCGCTGCCGGAAGCAGCGGCGGAGACCAGAGACTGGTATACGTCTCTCTCTGGGTGGCCATCGGCGAACCAGGGCTCTGTATTTGCGAGATTCTTGGCAGAGCGTTTACGATACACAGAGGAGAAGAGGGAGAGCGACAAAACAAGGGCGCCGATGTATGCCAGTGGCACCCAGAGGGAGAGCTGTGCCATGACTGTAAATCGCGAAGGCCAAGACGCCTTGTATTGGAGACTCGGAGGGGGAGTTGCTGCAGCTGCAGGCTGAAGTGGGAGTAGTTGAGCCGGGTGAGGGCGAGAGGTATCCTTGCCGACTGCGGAGACAACGGGTGGGGAAGCTGATTGGGATGAGATCAGCTGATCTTGCGGTAGTGGTGGTGCTATCGATTTGAGTTGGCGTATAAGCTTGTCCGGTGAATGAGTGGAAATGCGAAGGAAATGCCCTGCCCGGCGAAGGTCTTGGTGTGTTGCTTCGTGTCACTTGCTCAGGCGCAGCCCCCGAGTGAGCCTTGCTATCCTTCCACGTCTCCGCGCCCAACGTGTCCCGCCGGATCCGTGGTGGCCGAGCGCCTACGGACGCGTGGCGATCTCTGGGTCCCTTGGCCAACGTGGCTGGCCCATAGATGAGCTTTTGCCCTTTGCCGCCTGAACGTCGAGCAGCACGCAAGCAACGATTTGTGGTCAGGCATTTGAGTCTCAGCAGGGAAGGAGCTCTCATCGATTTGCCGATGCCACCCGAGACAGGTGAAGAGCGAGACATGCAATTTGGCATTGGCGCGTGCACGCTAGCTCAAAGCGGGCCATGTGAGGACAAATATGGGAAGCAACTGGGGCTCCCATTTCTCCCAAACTCGCTGCGATTGTGACCAAGTACAATACAATACTTACATACGCGGCAAGTTCCAATGAATTCTGAACCCCTTGTTTTTACTCTCGCTGATGGGCGGCCATCACCAGTGGCAAGCCATCACGTGACTTGCCAATCATCACACACGCGCCTCTGCTTGGCCAGGGCCACGCACGTTGGCGGCTCTCCTGCCCCATGCCCGCGCCTGTCTCTGACCCTGGCAGGCCCGGGGCACACGCGTGTGGGCGGCAGGTCCACACGACGCGCTCGCTCGCGCCCAAGACGCCAGCCAATCAAAGCATCGGCCACAGGCAGGGCAAGCAGCCCGGAGCGGCGCAAGCGGGGCGGGCAAGCGGGCAGACACGCGGGCGAATGGGCGGGCGGGCGGGCGGGCGGCAGGCGCGCTTTGCAACAAACACTGGTGGACGCTTCCATTCTAGCCAGCCGCGTACAGTACAGCGTAAGGTTGTCGCCCCGTCGCTGTGCCACGCCTTGACCCGCCGCGCCCTGCCCCCGCGACCGGACGCTGCTTTGCTGCCTGGCCTTGCCTGCGCCTGCTTGCCCGCCTGCCTGCTTGCCCTGCCGCCGCCTGTCCCGCCAAAGTAGACCACCCACGCTGCGAGTGGCTGGCTGCCGACTGCCTCGCCTTGCTCCTCCCTCCCCCCTCCCCACCCCCAAGCACTCAACGCACTCGCGCCCACCTTCTGTTGCGTTACGCCTCGAGTCCACCGCGATCAGCTCAGACGATCCTCATCGCTCATCTTGCGACGCCCGCTGCTCATCGTCCATTGTCCATTGTACCCTTCCCCGAGCCACTACGTCCTCGCAGTCGTCGCGACCCTCTCATTGATTACAAGTGACCCCCTCGTCGAAAATCTCTTTCAGTTTTGGTGCATTTCACCGACTCGGACCCATACCGACCCATCGTTCTCGTGCTGCTTCCTTGCCAACGTACCCGGACACGAGAATCCGCAACGACAGCCTTTCCCCTCTCCCACTCTTGCTTCATACCTTGCACACCTCCCTTCGTCCACTACATCCGCCCCCCTTTGATCATACAGCCTCGTTGCCATCTTCGCCATCCTCGCCATCCTCGCCATCCTCTTGTCACCTTCTGTCCCCAGCCTCGCACCCAGGACACGTGACAAACCATCCTTCAAACTCGGAACCCTGCCACGAGCCACCACATCTATTGCCTTCGCCGCGACAAGTCTCGCCCCCTCCAATCGTCTCCGCCGCAGCGATCTTCACATTGACACTTGGCACGTCGACCTCAACCGATCTTCTCGCTCGTCGCCTCAGTGTCGCCCCTGCATTGTCTTACCTCGTCACCATAGAAGCCAGGACGCGCCTTTGGACGCACCCAGCAACACTACCTCCATTCTCCTCAGCATCATCCCTCGAGTAACCGCCGGATTGTTCCACTGCAGCCTGCACTTTGACCTCGCTGGCTTCAGGGAGCATCATACACAGCCATGAAGGGTCTCAAAAAGGCTATGGTGAGCTTTTGACGCGTTGAACCTCGACACGTTTGCCAGAATCTTGTCAGACAACCTTTGCTCATCTCGTTCTGGCCCTTCTTCCTCCTCCTCCGGACTCTCAGAACCTTTCGAGGTCCAAATCCAGTGACTCCAATGGAAAATCTGGCGCACCACAGCCTCCTCCCAAGGGCGGCTCAGTCCCCGCCAATTCTGCCTTTACGGGCTCCTTGAAAGGGGCTTCGTCGAGCGCTGGGTCTTCTCCCGCGTCGTCGAGTGTTTCACTCGCTGGTGGCAGCAATTCCGGTGCAACTTCTAGGAACGTAGGCTCTGCTGCTGCCGCAGAGCGGAGAGGAGGACAATCTCTGGCAGACAAGACGTCGCCTGCACCACCCGTGGTGGTCGTCTCGTCAGAAATGCCTGCAGACCCTATCCCTCTCAACAGCACCCATCACTCTCCATCTTCACCTCCGCCTCCAGCCAGCGCCAACATTGCTGCAACTGGTGGCCTTCATGGGCATCCGCATGGCTTCGCAGGGATGGGAATGGGTGGCATGGGCGTGCAGACGGCGCCTGGACTCACCGCAACCGAAACCGCTCAGCCTCCCAAGGCGGGTACTCTCGGCCGCTTACGTCAGGGTCCCAAGGACACGATCCCCGTCAACGCCAAGACACCGCCCAGGAAACAAAGGAGCTCCCGTTTCCACGTCACAGAAAAGGTCGAGCTGGAAAAGCTTCCTAACTTTACCGAAGTAGTCCCTGCCGACCGTCCCGAGCTGTTCGTCAGGAAGTTGAGGCAATGCGGTGTCATCTTCGATTTCAACGATGCAAGCTCTGATCTGAACGGCAAACAGATCAAGACACAGACATTGAAGGAAATGTTGGAGTACATTACCAGCCAGCGTGGCGTCATCACCGATCAAATATACCCTGAAGTGGTCAACATGGTAAGTGTCTGGAACTCAACTGTTGCCATCGTCGGCTCACCATCCAACTGTATGCTCACCATTTCGGTCGCCGTCCCTGGCATGCTTCTGTGCGCTATTTGCAGTTCGCCACAAACTTGTTCCGATCGATACCACCTCCGGTCAACCCGCAAGGCGATGCATTTGACCCTGAGGAGGACGAGCCGGTGCTTGAGCTGGCCTGGCCGCATCTCCACATCGTGTACGAGTTCTTCTTGCGCTTCGTCGAGAGCCCGGACTTCAACACCAACATGGCGAAGAAGTGCATCGATCAACACTTTGTGCTTCAGGTGAGTTCTCAGCCATCGCCTTGCCGATATCCCAGAGTCAGACCACGCTGATGCTTTTGCATTTTGCCTTTGCAGCTTCTGGAGCTTTTCGACAGCGAAGATCCTCGCGAGCGCGACTTCCTCAAGACGACACTACACCGCATTTATGGCAAGTTCCTCAACCTGCGAGCATTCATCCGGCGGTCGATCAACAATGTCTTCTTCCAATTCATCTATGAGACCGAGAGGCACAATGGCATTGCTGAGCTCCTCGAAATTCTCGGCTCCATCATCAACGGTTTCGCCCTGCCCCTCAAAGAAGAACACAAGACCTTCCTGACCCGCGTGCTGATCCCACTGCACAAGGCCAAGTCTCTGGCCCTTTACCACCCTCAGCTCGCATACTGCGTCGTTCAATTCTTGGAGAAGGATGCATCCTTGACTGAGGAGGTTTTGCTGGGCCTGCTGCGGTACTGGCCCAAGGTCAACTCCCCCAAGGAGGTCATGTTCCTCAACGAAGTCGAAGAAATCCTGGACGTCATCGAACCGACCGAATTCACGAGGATCTCGGTCCCACTCTTCCAACAAATCCAGAGATGCATCAACTCGCAACACTTCCAGGTCGCCGAGCGGGCACTCTACTTTTGGAACAACGAGTACATTGTCAATCTCATCGGCGAAAATGTTCGCATCGTCTTGCCAATCGTCTTCTCTGCGCTTTACACCAACTCCAAGGCTCATTGGAACAGGACCATTCACGGACTAGTCTACAACGCTCTCAAGATCTTCATGCAAATTGATCCTGCCCTCTTCGATTCCTGCACGACAGAGTTCAAGCAGTCGCGGCCACTGGAGCGGCAAAAGATGCGCCAGCGAGACGAAGCGTGGAAGAAGCTGCGGGAGAGTGCCTTGGCACAAAGCAAGGTCATCGGCGCCACGCCGCCCAAGACGTTGCTCGACGATGAGGCAGCACCTCCGCGTGCAGACAACATGTCGGACACCGATTCTATTGCCTCGATTGGGGATATTGCAGCAGGTGCAAGCTTTTTGGAGCCTCCCAGAGGCGTGTACGGCTCGGAGCCGTCCAATGGCCAATTGTCAGTGGGCTCTTTCCAAGATGCGGACCAAGGCGACCCTGCTTACATGAGCGGCGATATTAACCCCCATGCTATGCACATGCAGCCCGACGGACTCATCGACATGAAGCAATTCCCCGAGACCGCACGCAATTCGGTCAGCAGTCCAAACAGCAAAGCAGAGAGCGACCATGTCCGGCGAAAGTCGACAATTCCCTGGGACCCCACTGTGATGCAAGAGCTCGCTGCGTACAAGTCGCCGGAAGACGCGGCCAATGACGCTGCACAGTAAGCAGTGGCCTCGCAATGGCTCCGTATGTATCTTTCGGCAGGTGTCCCAATTCTATGGACATGTCATCCTGCTTCACCTTGGCCTTCAGAGGGATAGATTGCTGCGGGTACCGCAGGCGGGCGCTGGGAGCTCGATCCCGCACGGGAAAAAAAAAGGGATATGGCGGTTGACTGATGCTGCAGTCCTCTGGGGCATCGTCGGAGGCACAGCAGTCAGTTCAGGTAGAACAGCCAGAGCGGAACCGGCGGGATGATGTGGCTGTCCTTGTTGATCGATGCCTTGACAGGTGTCCCTTCACGACGTGCCGTCCCGCATTTCTTTCATTTCATACTTCCGAATCGACATCATATTCAAATCGAATCTGGCACGGACGATGTGCAATCGGTGGAGAGCAGATGGCACTACCACGATCTCCGGGCTCACTTTGACAAGGGACGGGATGGCAGTGTCGGCTTCCTTGGCGCCGCTTCGCAGATCAGTAGGGAGCGCGGCCTCGCGAGGGCCTACCGTGTAGTTGCGGATCCTCTGGTGGCCGAGCGGCGTTGTATCTCAGTTTCGGCTTTTCCACATCCACCTTCGCTATTGTCAATCACTGCACTTCACCTGCCCCGAGCGCACGCTCGCTCTCGAGCATTGAGCATCGATTAGCTCACCTTCACTCTTTCTAGCCTTTGTGCTCATTTGTCCTTCTACCCTCTGTGCCCATCTATTCTATCCGCGAGTCGCTCTCGAACGTCATCGCCGGTAGCTGTCTTTCTTCGAAGAACAGTTTTGTCCTCCTTGTGCCCTTTCTTCCACTCCGCACCGCTCGGAATGAAGGTGTTTGTATCTGACGGGTGATGACATCGCCTGTGCGTGCTGCCTGCTCGTCGTCGGTCGCGCCCGGTCAGCGACCTCCTGATGGGCTGAAAAGACTAGGCCCTGTTCGTCAGGCTGACAGTGCTGACAACCGCCGACCTCAGGAAGGAACGCGCCCTAGACAAGCACGGCCGCTAAAAGCCGAGCACGCCTTGAGCTCTCGCGATGGCGGTCTGCAACGGGCCGTGCCGGACCAGACACCGCGTGGCGTTCCGTACGCCGTATCGCCGATGGTACATTTGCTATCACAACGACTCGTAGAATGACTGAGCCATAGCCGCTTGCTCTCTAGTTCTCGGACATTGTCCGAGACGGTGTCTCCAGTCCCGTCGATGGTGGCCGATAGCTCTCACCCACACATGGATGTCCACTGCAGTCGCCCTGAAAGTGGAGCAAAGGAGGCCTTGCCCACTGACCCGAATGTTGCCGCTTCGAAAGGAGGCCTCCTCGGAAGGCGGGGTGTCTAGACATCCATCGGAGCTAGCTCCGCCACGCGGCTCGGGCAGGTGGGAGATACAGATGCGATACTAGTCTGGCCGGTGGGGTCAGGCATACTCCTTGAGGGGACATGGTACATAGGCGGAAGGGCACGCTGCCAACAAGAAAGCTATCTTACCCTTGCTTCTCCACCCTCAGCTCCGCTCGACTCGTACACGCGGTGCACCCTCGTGAGACACGGATCTTGCGGCCCCACGTCGGCCCCAGCTCGCGGTTTCGGCCATGTGGGTTTCAGACCAATTGCGGGGGGTAGCTGCCGCGGCTAATGCTTGCCGTTGTGACAGGGCCAGAAGGCTGTGGAGGCGCGCCAGGAAATCACGGCAGCTCGACTCCACAAATTGGTCGGGGATGAGTACCTCGGGTTGCGCCAATGATGGGCTCGGGCCCCGTTGCTTTGTCGGTGACATATATAATTAAGCGGCGATTGACAGGGAATCAATGACAAGTCCATCTGGCGAAAGGAGGGAGGAAGCAAAGGCAAAAGGAATCGGCGCCGACGAGACGGCAAGCTGAGGCAATCCCAAGCCGAGCTTGGGACGAATGAGAGAGCAACGCAATGTTGTTCACGTCAGAATCGGCTGGGCAGAACAGTCGGGCATTGGACCCGTTGTTTACATCCTGACGCCTCTGATTTGCAATGCAGCATGTTCCATCCAACGTCCCACACAGCCTTGTGTCCACCTGACCCCAAAGCAACTCAGCCGCAGACGGACGCCATAAGTATCTCGCCCTACGGCAAGCTCTCCGTCGATGTCTCGCCCCACGTCGCACCCCGCTTTTAAGTTCACGTCGTGCATACAGGGTGCATGCTCGCTGTCCAGACTGGTTCCCGCACCGGCCACCTCGCCTGTTCATGCATGCACTGGTCGACCGACACACTGGGCTGACAAAATTAACACCTGACATACTGCCCCGCTTCATTTTGAGCGACTGGAGACCGTACCACTGCACGCCCGCGGAGATGCAGGACCAAGGAACCCGCCGCCAAACGACACCGGCATCGGTGGGGCCATTGGCCCTACCTCTGCCGGCCTCAAATACCTCGCCCGTCGCTGCTGCTGCGTCGCCGCCCAATGTCCCCCGCCGTCGCAAACGAAGCCCGTCCTCCTCTCCCAAGCTAGGGGCCCTCCAGTCTCCCAAGAAACAACATCGAAGCGAACAATCCCACCACATCATATTCCAAGGACGCAGGCCCCGTATGGCTCCAACGGCAACGCACGATACGCCCTCGTTGTCTGGCGCAAACGCCTCAGACAGGCCATCCGTGCCTCCGCCGAAGAAGGACTTCCACGTCTCCATCGTCGGTGCCGGCATCGGCGGGGCCTGCATGGCCGTTGGCCTGCTCAGAGCCGGCGTACCCGTTGATGTCTATGAGAGTGCATGTGCGTTGACCCGAGAGCAACAGCCAGAGGGTGCCTGAGCCACCTCAAGCCCATTCCCACTGACAGAGCATATCTTGTCTTTTGCCTCCGCAGCGCACTTCAGCGAGATTGGGGCCGGCATATCCTTCGGAGCGAATGCCGCGGCCGCCGTGGAGCAGCTGGGCCTCGGCGAAGACTGGAAACGCCTCTTAACTGGCAACCCTGATGGAGGGCAGTACTTTCAGTGGAGATTAGCCACGGGCGACGAGCCTTCGCTCTTCGCAGAGACCATGTCGAAGCCGCTCGGGAACACTACGGTGCACCGCGCAGAGTTCCTTGATGGCGTCGTGCAGCACATACCAAAGGAGACGGCCCATTTCGGGAAGCGTCTCACCAGCATTGAGGAGCTGCGCCCAGCAGATGACAAGGACGGAAGGGGTCCGCATCTGCGGTTGCACTTTGCGGACGGTAGCACGGCGGAGACGGACGTCGTGATTGGCTGCGACGGTATCCACTCCAAGACGCGGCACCACCTCTCTCTGGAGAAGTCTGGTCCTGCCGCTGCGCCGGGTACAGATGCGCTCGTCTGGTCGGGGACGTGGGCATACCGCGGTCTAATCCCATACGACGACTACATGGGCGCGCTGGGCAAGGAGAAGGGCGAGCTTCTGGGAGGGCGCACGCCCGTCATGTTCTTGGCCAAGGACACGCACATGCTGTGCTTCCCAATTCAACACCACGATACGGTCAACCTCGTCGCGTTTACTACCGACCGCTCGCAGTGGCCTGCGCGGGCCAAGCTCGGCGCCTCGGAACCCTGGACGCAGAAGACAACGCAAGAGGCTATGCTGAAGGATTTTGAGAAGTGGGGGCCGGACGCCCGCAAGATCATTAGTCTGATCTCGCAGCCGTCCAAGTGGGCACTGCACACCATTCACCCGCCCCTCAAATCCTATGTCAATGGCAGGATTGCCGTCGCTGGCGATGCGGCACACGGCGGCAGTGAGTGTAGCCCCCATTGCTTCGGCATGCACGCGTGCCCTCGACTGATGACCTCTTCTTTTCACCTGTACTACTCCGCATGATAGCACCGCACCTTGGCGCCCTTGCCGGCCAGGCAATCGAGGACGCACTCTTCTACTCGCGCCTCCTGTCTCACCCGGATATCAGCAATGCCAACGTCGCGCAGGCGCTCGGCGCCATCGACGCCATTCGCCTACCGCGCGGAAACAGGGTCATGGAGAGCTCCCTGCGCCAGGGCGACGCATACGAGTTTGCAGATGCGGAAATGGGCGATGACTTGGAGAAGCTGAGGCCTTTCCTCGAGCATGCGTGGGACTGGATCTGGAACTTTGATCATAACGAGGAGTGGCAGAGGGCCTGTGACTGGTTGAAGAAGGAGGGTATAGCTAAAGGCTGAAGTGCGCACACGCGGCACAGCGTCAGACCAACGGAGAGGGATTGCGGGACAGGTTGCGTACCTTGGAGTGCTTGCTTGCTTGCATGTATGCTGTCCGTTGGTTCTCCATTCCAGTCAACATTCGTTTGTTCACCACTTTGTATCCTTGTATTTGCAATTCACCTCTCACATTTACCCCTTGTCGCATACACGCTTCAGACCGATGACCTCAACCGCGAATCGTCTTGCCAGTCTTCTTGATCCTCTTCACCTTGGCGTAGGCACCTCGCAACCGCAGCTTGCCCGTGCGGATCAGCCACTCCTTGTGTTTCCGACGTTCCTTTTCCAATTTGAGCTCGTGAGACCCGGCCGCGAGCAGCAGACCCTTGGCGCGGAGCTTCTCGCGTTGCTCAAAGAGCTGATGCGCCTTGACTCGCTTGCGCTGCTGGTGGTTGCTCAGGAGCGGGTGGCTAGCCAAGCCCGCATCGAGATCTGCGCTGGACTGCATCGTCTTGTCGCGGGATGTTGCCTCGACACCTGGTGCTGCTTTTGACTCTACTTCGCTAGAGATCAAGTCCTCATGCGCTTCCTCTGCGAGCGCGCTGCGAACGTCGCCCTCGCTGTCTTCCTCTTCGACAATGTCCTGAATCCGCACAGGTCTCTCCCACGACTTTCGCGTCACACCAAAGCGTCGTGCCGCCTCGGTCACCTCGAAGTGCTGACTGACGATTCGGCCAATGCGCTCCTCGATGCTCTCCGTCGGAAGACCAGATTCCTCGTCAATGGCCGCGATCCCGAAGCTTGGATCTTCTGTAGGATGCGTCGCGCCACCCTGGAGCTCTTCGGTTCCCAGGTCTAGTTCAGCCAGACCCAATTTGCCCTCTCGAAAGCGCTGCACGACGAATTCGGCGCAGGCGTCGTAATCTCGTTCTCCACCTTTGAGGAGCGTCCCGGGGGCTCGCATGGCTGCCCACCGCAGGAATTCGTTGACGTCATTGGTCGGCCGCACCTCTTCTCCGTGAGGCATGGAGAGATTTGTCAAGTAAGTCGGCAGCGGGACATCCTCGCTTTGGCTGCTCTCTGCGGCATCGCTATCGTTCGAAGAGTCATCGTTTTTCGACTGTCGCGCACGCCACCTTCGCAGCTTGTATGCGTACTTGAGGTTCATGCGGTAGAGGAGATAGTCTAGCAGGCCCTGAACATCGAAGAGAGACGACTTCATCCCAGCTGTTTGGCAAGTCAGGATGGCATTCACTCGTCAGCTACTTAATCTGCGGCGTCTCCACCGTGCATGCGGCTCAACTCACCAACGAGAGCCAACTTGACTCCTTTCTCGGCGCCTTCTCGTCCACGACCTAAGAAGGGCACCATGACACCTGGCGTATCATAGACGTAGACTGGCGGATTGCTCTTGTCGTACGCCATGGCCTCATCCGAAGGCCCACCGAGCCGGAACTCGCCCTTGTGAGGGTTGTCCTTGGTGATCCTGACTGTGCCTGTAAGCTTGCGCGTGTGACCGGGCGTGGGCGCCGTCGACGCTGCCTTGCCTGTGCAGTGAAGTGGCCGGGAGCGAGTCAGCATCGATCATCGCGGCGGACAGCACATAGGCGCTCTACTTCCTACAACACTCACCCTTTCCGGCACCGACTCGCCGCAAAGCGTTCAGGAGCGAGCTTTTCCCGACGTTTGGCATCCCCACAATCACCAGACGTACTCCCCTTTCCGGGGTAGATGTATGCTTGAATGCTCCAGACAGCTTGCGTCGATTACGAGCGACGTTGGGAGATACCGCAACGGGAGGTGGCGGGTTTTCCGTCATGGCCTTTGCCTGCTTGCGTACCCACTGCAGAACCTTGCGCACATCTGCGTCCGTCCTGGTGTCCACGAACATAATTTGCTGCCCTGATCCAAACTCCTTGAACGCTCTCTGCAGCGGCTCTTCGATGCGACGAGGAATGAGATCTCTCTTGGTATAGACGACGAGGCGACGGTTCTCCCAAGCGTGGTGCTCCGCATCTCCTGCCTTTGGCGCGGGTTTATCCTTGGCGTCGCCTTCAAAAGTCTTCATCATGAGCTCCTCAAAGCCAGGGTTGATGCTCGTGATGGGAAGTCGTGCATCCCGTACCTCGATGATAAGCGGCGGGGGATCCTTGGCGAGTAACGTTGGCAAAGAGCGCATCGCCCTCTCCATGTGACCTACGTACCAGGAAGGGATGGTGCTGGGTAGTGTGAATGTCACGCGCGGGTTGAAGGTGCTGCCGTCGGCAAATTGCAAAGAATCTTGTGAGCCATGTGAAGGATGCGATGCTTCCTCTGCTGTCTTGGCTGAACCTAGCGTCAAGGAGGCTCGAGAGGATGAGCTGAAGAGCCTGGCGTGAGTCGAAAGCGGCCGCTTCGGCGGAGCGCGCGAAGTGCCGTTGGGCGGCGAGCTGGAAGACCCTGGTGATGGTGCTTTATCAGAGGCAGGACTGATGCCATTGGAGGGAATCTTTGCCCGTGGCGGTGGGGCAGGTTTTGTGAGACCCGCTTTGGACCTCAGGAAGGAGCCTGCCGCCTTGAATGTCGAGTTTGTCTTGAGGTTCTTGTAGCCAGCTCCGCCAACAAAGTATCCCCAGCCGGAAATGACTGTCGTGGCTGCCGTGACGTACCACAGGCCGACGAGAGGCCAATGGATGAGCGAAGCCCAGCTCGAGCCCGTGGCCCCAGAGATGTCGTGATTGAGCACAGAATAGAGGAGAGCTCCGCCTACGCTGAGCAATTGCAAAAAGGTATTGTACTTTGAGATTTGTGTGGGCTGAACCTGGGCGGAGGGCAGCCTCGGGTTGAAGTACCTGGACAAGGTCATTGGCCGCGGAAGGGTGGTGTAGCGGATGCGGAAAGCTAGCAGCACCAGCGCAACATCTCGCAAAAGGATCAAGGCCGCGAGCGATGCTGGTAGGAGGTTCTTCCAGCCGAGTGTAGCCACCATGACAGTCATGAGGAGCTTGTCAGCGGCTGGGTCGGCAATGGAGCCGAAGACGGTGTATGCATTCCATTTGCGAGCCAAGTAGCCGTCGAGGAGGTCCGTGACGCCTGCAAAGAAGAGCAGGACGAGGGCTTCGGGAAGACGATCGACGAGGATGAGGTAGCCGAGAGCGGGCACTGCGACAATGCGCGATGCTGTCAGGATGTTGGGGAGATTGAGTAGCTTCTCCGACGGCTCTTGCTTTGGCGGAGAATGCGACTCAATCTGTGCTCGGGGCTCCTGCTCGGGCTCCGGTTCCACGCGCGTACTGTTGCTCGCATCTTTGGGAGGTTGTGCACTTTGCGGCCGACCAGGTCCAGCACGAGACGGGTCATGCTGCTGAGGGGGGAATTCTGACCGACGGCGAGTGGTCGTATGTAGACCTCGAATTAGGCCCCAATAGGGGGAAAGGTGATGGCGGGACAGCTTCTCGGGCCGAAGGCTCCCTTGAATGCCGCAGCATATAGTGGCCGGTCTGCTAGGGGCCTGTGCCAAAAAGCGTGTCTGGCCGACTGCAGAGGCGTATGCCCTTGCATACGCCGGATGAGGGCCTCTGGTCAGAGCATTGGAGGCTGTGACTGCAATGGCCAGGGGCTCCTTTCTTTGCAAGCCAGGGCAAAGACCCAGCAGTGCCTTTGCGGCAAGGGGAGCCTGGCCGAAACGTGCAAGCATATAGCCGCTCTTTGGGACGTCTTGAGACGATGCTGAGTGGAGCAGGCGATTGAGGCTGTGGGGCAAGATCACCGAGGACGACCCATGTCTCGCTTTGGCCAGGAGCTCGAGAGCGGAAGAGACAAGCGGTTGATGCACGAGGTGACGAGTTGGCCAATGGGAGATGCAGGGACAACTGAAGTCTCAGCAAGGGACCAACGTGAGCGTCTGTCTACCACAGGCTGAGGTGTGCGAGGGTTCAATTCGCAGCTCCACCTGAACGGACCGAGGCAGGCATCCGCCGCCCGCACCTTTTTGCCGCGGTCCCAATGAGCTTCTTCGCGCTACTCGGCCGGCCGGGCAGTGGCAGCAGCAGCGTTTGGAGCGGAGCAGCGAGACCGACCCTCTCTCAGAGATGTGCGTGCATCCTGGCGTTGGCAAGTGCGTGCGAGCCACGCGTGCGTAGAGGCGCAAGGACAATAAAATGTTGTGCCCCGGAAGATGTTCAGGAGTCATTGCAAGGCGTGGAAGGAGCGCGAGGGTGAGCGCGAGCGCAATCGCAAGAAAAGCCATGGTTGGTTGGTTGGTTGGTTGGTTGGGTGGTCGGCACGCAGTGAATACAGTATAATCTCATTCCGTCCACAACGAGCGACCGCAACATCATCTGAAGCACGCAACAAGCACAACCGACACAACTTTCCCCCCGCACCAACCACACCAGGACGTGGCATTGTATGCTGCACTCGCTGGCCAGACCCATTGCCTCAGCCTTCACTTCCGCCTCCCCCTCCGTAGCACACTACAGCCCTCGCAGCTTGGCACACCGCCTTCGTACCAACTTGGCCTCACCGCTTCACCCTCGAGCAGGCATTACTCCTCGTGCAATGTCTTCGTCTGCAGCAGCCCCCGCCGTCGATGACCTGCAAGCTCAGGTCGACGCTCAGGGCGCAAAGGTACGTGACCTCAAGACCTCGGGAGCACCCAAAGACCAGGTCGACGAGCAGGTCTCGCTCCTTCTTGACCTCAAGAAGAAGCTCTCGCTGGCTTCGCCGCAGGGCGCAGCCAAGCCCGCCAAGCCATCCGGCTCCTCCAAGAAGAATGCAGCTGCGCCAGTCAAGTTTACGCTCAAGACGCCCAAGGGAACCAAGGACTGGGACCCTCTGGCCATGTCCCTCCGGTCACACATCTTCAAGGTCATCGAAAACGTCTTCAAGACTCACGGCGGCGTCACAATCGACACGCCCGTCTTTGAACTCAAGGAGATCCTCAGCGGGAAATATGGCGAGGACTCGAAGCTCATCTATGATCTTCAAGACCAGGGTGGGGAACTCTGCTCGCTGCGGTACGACCTTACCGTCCCCTTTGCGCGCTTCGTGGCCATGAATCCCTCGGAGTACGGCTCCATCAAGCGTTACCACATCGCCAAGGTCTACCGGCGTGATCAGCCCGCCATGGCCAAGGGCCGTTTCCGCGAATTCTATCAGTGCGACTTTGACATTTCCGGCACCTATGACCCTCTGCTGCCCGACGCAGAGATCCTCCATGTCCTCACAAAGACGCTGTCCGCCCTTGGCATCCGGCAATTTACCATTAAGCTCAATCACCGCGCACTCCTCGACGGCCTCTTTGCCGTCTGCGGCGTCCCCGAGGACAAGATCCGCACAATCTCGAGCGCAGTGGACAAGCTCGACAAGTCGCCCTGGGCAGACGTCAAGAAGGAGATGCTGGAAAAGGGCCTGGACGAAGGCTCGGCAGACCAGATTGGCGAGTACGTCTCGCGCAAGGGTAGCAAGGAGCTCCTCGAGACGCTACTCCAGGACCCGAAGCTCACAAGCAACGTCTCGGCAAAGAAGGGTTTGGACGAAATGAAGCTCCTCTTTGACTACCTTGACATCCTCGACGTAACCCCCAAGATCTCCTTTGACCTCAGTTTGGCACGAGGCCTCGACTACTACACGGGAATCATCTACGAGGCCGTCACAGAGGGCAGCGCCCCCCCGCCCAAGCCTGCCGCTGCCGCTGGCGATGCACCCGGCTCTGCAGGTGCGGCGGCCACTGGCGCCAGCAAGAAGTCTTCCGCAAAGGGCGCAGCAGCAGAAGAGGACGACGATGCATCTGCGACGGTGGGCGTGGGCTCCATTGCCGCAGGTGGGCGCTACGACAACCTAGTCGGCATGTTCTCTGGCGCTGACGCAAAGGGCAAGGGCGGCGCGCAGGTGCCCTGCGTGGGCGTCTCCATTGGCGTGGAGCGCGTCTTTTCCATCATGATGGCGCGCCTGACCAAGGTCCGGGAACAAATCGCCAAGGGCGAGGCTGCGTCGTCGTCTTCTCACATCCGCTCAAAGGACACGGAATGCTTCGTCATGAGCATGGGCAAGGACGGGATGGCGCGCGAGCGCATGCAAGTTGCCAAGACGCTCTGGGAGGGCGGCATCAAGGCAGAGTACGCATACAAGCTCAAGCCCAAGCTCCCCGCGCAGTTCTCCCAAATCGAAAAGGATAGCGTGCCATTTGCTGTTATTCTTGCGCCAGACGAGTGGAGTCAGGGACAGCAGGTGCGCGTCAAGGAGCAGCGAGGCAAGGGTAGCGAGGAGGGAGAGTCCAAGGGCGAGGTCGTGCCGCTCAACAAGCTCGTAGAGTACATCAAGGACAAGACAAGGGGTACACAACTCACCAGCGAGGAGATCCTCAGCAGGGTCATGGGTGCCGAGGACTAGATTTGCACTGGCGTGTATGGCCGTCTAATGGCTGACATAGCTCGTGGTGGTATCAATGCAAAACAGGCATTGATTCGTCCCCAAATCAAAGTCTCGGCCCGTTCTGCCGCATGCTCAGTCCTCCCATCATGGTATGCGTGACGCCTGAACATCTTCGTTTAATGCACACATTGAGGATGATGTTGTGTGCCTTTGCTCGCTTTCGCCTGACACGGGACCCGCATTCAGTCACAGGCGATCAGTAGCTGACACTCAAAGGCAAGCGGAGATCTATGGACTCTATTCGAGGAGGCAACTTTTCGGGTCGGCGGAGGGATCGACGAATAGAAAGGCGGATCTAACCAGCTAGAGCAAATCACATTTTTCAGCTACGTCGTGTCAAGAGGCACGGCTCAGTGCCGTTCATGGCCGACTGAAGGGCGTCAAAGGAAGAATGAGGCAGTGACGAAAGGATAGAGAGGTGCAGAGAGATGACAGACGGGACAGTCGGGCATTATAGGTGGCCTATTCTATGGTACCGATCATTTGGGAGGGAACGTAGCCGCGGACCAGACTAGCAAGGCCGGGGAAAGAGGCGGCAGATACGAGGAGAAGAAGGAAGTAAATACTTTTCGGGCTAGAGCAGAAATGGAGCCAGCAAAAGGCGAAGAGAGGCCGAGTTGGCCACAGCTCGGCTGTTGGGAAAGCAACGCCAGGCCAGACGAAACTGGGCGCGACGCCGGCAAGGTCCGAAAGTGCGCGCCATCGCCCCGAACTTCGGGGCGGCTCGAGACTACAGATAGTCAATTTTGAGCGCCAGGGCGGCACTTTAGCTCTGCTCCAGAACTCCAAGCCGCCCACTCCAAGACTTTGGCGAAGAAAATCAGAGCCTCTTGACATCGTGCCAAGTCTGCGAGTTCCGCGTCAACAAGACTCAGCTCCTCGTTGCCATTGTCCAGAGTCATCGAATTGGCCATCGCGTCTGCGCGTCGAGAAGACCGCGAGCGTGCGCCCATTGATCGCAGGGAACCTCCAGGGGAGGCAGTCCTGTGGAAGCCGGACCGAGACAAGAGCGGCAGGAAGCCACGGGAGGGGACAGTGGCGAGAGAAGCTCCGCTGCTGGCGTCCGAAGAAGACTTCCAGAAGCGCTTGTTCTCCTTGCCTTGGTGCTTTTGCTGAGGCTGGTCAGCCCGAGAGCTCTGAGCGCTCTTGTCCGAAGACACGGATGCAGCGCTCAGTGACCCGATGCTGCCTTCCATGGGCTCGATCGAGTCGAGACCAGGTACGCTTGGCGCGAGTGCAGGGCTGCTCTCTGGGCTGGCAGCAGAGCTGTGGCTCGCCTGACTGGCCGTCTCAAGCACATCGCGGTCGCTGCCCTGACTGAGCGTCGTCGACTTGCGAGAAGTCAGCGAGGCGGTAGAGCTTCCGACTTTGAATGTGGGGAGCGTCGCGGAGTCCGATGCGAGTCCCCCAACAGGGCGCGGCGTGGCCTGTGACGGCTCTGCGCCCGCCCTTTCTGAACCGGTGTCACTAGTCGTCCTCTCGAGAATTTGAGTGCGACCGTTGCCTGAGGTGGCGGCGGCCGCGGCTCGAGCCTCGGCGATGCGAGCTGGCGTGGGTGTGGTGCCCAGGTTTGTGCCTTCGTCAAGCTCGCCTGCCCCATGCCCTTCATCCTCGCCACTTGATTGCATGACCCTCAGCTCAGCACGTCGAGCTTCGCAGTCATCCCAAAGGGCATACACCTCGGTGGCCCATCTCTGAACCGCTGCCTGAGCCCAGCTTCCGCCTGTGACAAACCCGGCGACGTTGCGCTCGTACTCGGCCCAGGAAATGCCAAACAGCGCTGGAGGAGAGGAAATGAAGCTGCTTACACCCGTAGATGGTAGCTTGACGGAGTTTGGCAAGCGGCAGTACACCAGGTGAAGCAGCAGAAGCGGCGGAATGGCCTTGAGGGCTCGGTACTGCACCGTGTCCAAGGGCTTTGCGCCGCCGGCGAGGTGCGCGGATCCCGAGTCTTGCCTCTTCGCGCCGTCTGCTGGCATTGTACTAGGCGATGGCGGGGAAACACGGGCAAGGGCCATTTTGACGCCCTCGAAGTTGCTGTCAAGGGCTTGAATGACTGTCAAGGTGGACTTGGTAGCCTCCAAAGCCTCGGCAAGGGCCTGTCGGGCCAGCTCATCCTCCTCGTCTTCCTCCTGCAGCTGCTGATCGTCGTCTGCAACGTCGTCTTCGGCGTCAGCGCGGCTGAGCTCAGCAGCTACGGCGGCAAGGGCCTTGTCGGAAACAAAGCCCTTGCAGAACCGCAGCGCAAGTTTCTGGAAGGCTTGCAGGTCTGAGATCTGCGCAGCAGTCGCCTTTGTTGCGGAAGCGACGACGGGAAGCGTGTGCTTAACCAATGGGGCGGCGAATGCTCCGCCACCCGGTGTCGCTGTACCCACATCTGCCTTCCCGTCAGCGACCGTGGTAGGCGGCGTCACCTGCCCGGATGCCGGGGGAAGGGAGGCTTTCCCAACCACTGAGGCTGCGTCAGCTTTACGCGTCCGCGTACCGCTCACGCCAGTCACCGTCTTCAAAGCAGCCGACAACTGTCCAGGGCTTGGGCTGCGCTTGCTGCCATCGTTGAGAGCGTGCTGCGTTGATGGCGAGAAAAGTCCAGTCGCTGTGGTGGTGGCCTTGGTGGTACTATTGGACTCGATGGGTCGGGCGGTGAGGATGAAAAGGCCTTTCCAGATGAGATGAATGGCGACCGAGATGAACCATCCTTCGCCATCTTGACTGGTCCTGGCCTCAATGCGTGGCACGAGCAACTTTCGGCTGCCCTCGAGTCGTCCTTGCAGTTCCTTGAGCCAGTTGCCAGATGCAATCGTGACGTCGGTCCCGCCACCCTTGGGCGACGAGAAGTTGCTACCCGGGAGTTGGTTCGGGGACACTGGGGGCAGCGGTGCCTCGTTGCTGATGCTTGGCGTCAAAGCTGGCGATGCGCTCGAGACAAAGGCGTGAGGCGCACCCTTCAAGAGCGATGCCGTCAGAGACATCTTGACGCCAGTCAAGACTGGCTGGATGACGTGGAGGATCGAAGTCTCCATGCGCTTCCGTACCGGCGTGAGTATCTCGGAAACAAACGGAGGCATTCCGTCCTCTTCGTCGCCTTCTCCCTCAATGCACCTCTCTAGTGCGTCCTCGACGATCCAGATCAAAGTGGCCAGCCCAATGTTGAACTCGAGGGCGGGTGAGATGTGAATCCCTTCCTTGGCTGTAGTTGGCATAACCAAAGAAGTGGGATCCTTGGCCACGGGAATCAGAAGTGAGTCGATGCGAGATGCAAAGAGCGTCAATGCCTTGGATGCGGCCCTTGACGCGGCACGCAGCAGGTAGGAATCGACGCCCTTGGCGTATTCAAGCTCGGTGACGACGGTGTGGGCGAATTCTTGGATCTTTGCCCTCCTTGGCAACCTTCGACCCTCGTACACGATGGCGTCGATCGAGGGGATGTGCGATCTGCCTGGGGCATGCTTGGTGACACTGCTCGTAACGACGCCAGTGTGGGGCTGTGCTTGTATGACAGTCGGGGCCAAAGCCTGGTTGACGAGCTCAGAGAGCCGCAGGCTAAAGTTGGAGAGGTGTGACGGGTCGGGCCCTGCTGGTGCAGCCACGACGTTTCGCTGAGCTTGACCAGCAACGACCCCCGCATTGGGCTGGACCGTGGAAAAGGGAAACTCCTTGCCTGCATTGTATGGAGAGCCGCGGGGAGTGCTAGGAGCCGTCGTGGAAGACTTCTTTCCGACACCTGGCATGGCCTCGGAAGCCTTGGTCATGCTGTTGGCGAGCGCAGTACTGAGGCCCTTGCCGAAACTCCCAGACCGCTTCGGAGCCTTTCCTTGAGGCAACACGTTTTCGGCTGCCGATGCGTCGGTGGCGAGCGCGGAGCTGCCTCGGTCTGGAGAGGCGCGCCGGGAGCTGGAACCGAGTCGAAGGTTCATCGTGACTGGATGCTCGAGAGTGGGTATAGACAAGGCGGGTGAGGATGTGCGTGTCGCTTGGACTGAATGAGGCAGCTAGGAGAGATCGATGGGGATGGCCGAGGGAGAGGCGAGGGAGGGTGGGGGGAACTCAAGGGAGGGAGAGGACAACGGGCGCCTTGAAGTTTCCAGCAACGCTCATGAGTTGGCTACGGATTGGGAGTGTGTTGAGTCCTTTGGACCGCGCTGATATGAACGCCGTGCGTGTGCGTGCGGGCGTGAATGGTGGGTGAGTGGTGGTGGTTGGTGACAGCAGGAGAATTGACGGCGGGCGTCTATCTTATCTTGCTGCGAGGGATTGGCGGTGCCCTGCTTGGAGACCTGGAACTGGGCGATTGGTTGGCACAGGACCCAGGCAGGCGCGCGGGAGAAGAGTAGGAAGATGAGTGCCGTCCTTATGGGGGCCGGTCACTGGAGTCCAAGAAGAGAAGCAGTTGGTCAAAGCTGCCGGCGAGGGTGACTCGGCAGCAGGACGACGACGAAGATGCGTTCAGACTGGGTCGGCGTCATTGGGGGCGGTGGGGGGCGTGAAATTTGGTGAAGGAGTGACGGAGAGGGGTGGAATGGGTGTGAGCGATGGAAGCATACATACAAGCCAACCTAACAAGGCGAGAACTGCGAACTCACCGAGCGGTATAGGCACTATTACTAGGGTCGACCATAAGTTGGCTACAGGGGACTGGGGTTGCGTCCTCGGGGTTTGATGTGATGAGCTACGAGAGCGGATAGAGAGAGTTTTGAGACTGAGCGTTGGAGAGATCGTATGGTAGTGTTCGAGAATGAACGTTGAAATGTGTTGTACAGCTAGTAAGCGTGAGAGGGAAGCTGATTCGCGAACAATGAGCGAGCGAGGCGCGCCTTCTGCGACGGCCCTGGAAAAAAATCACTCACAGTGCGTGTGTGGGCGGCAGGGCGTGTGGGCGGGCGGCGGCGGCGGCGGCGGCATCAGCGACGGCGTGGACGGCGTAAGTAGGCTGCGTTCGGCGTGACTGCGCTGCTTGCCCTACTGGCCCTATTGCGACTTCCTCGTTCCCTCCGCTGGCTCACACAACGAGCGCAGGGGGGCCCTCGCTCGTGGCCCGCGCCCGCACAGCATCAGCATCAGCAGCCGTGGGCCACAATCGGGCGGGCGCGAGTGAAACCCGCGTTTCTGACCCGCCGTTTCTCCTTGTCACTCAACCTCGACTCATCGGGCAAAGCGCGCCCTCCCCGCCCCGCCCCGCCCCGCCCTGCCCTTGCACCCGCACCGCACGCACGCACGCCCCCTCACGCCGCCGCGGCCAACCTCGGTCGGATTTCCAATTGGCGCATTTGCAATTGCGTTGCGGAGGCGGTGGGACAAAAAGGCCATGAGTGTGAATACAGTACAATGCAATAGGATAGCAGGCGGCATCAACGGTGCGGAGGCACCTCTCGCACTTCATTCCATTCCAGTCGGAGTCGCTTTCAGGTCGCCAATTCAGGACCGCACAAGTGGGTCGGGGGTAGCTGCCCGAGGGAAAAAGGCACAGAGTGGGCGCGGCCCATTATTTAGCGGGCAGTGCGGCTTCATAGCACCGTACGGCCGCACCGCCTACCGCCTACCGCCCATTGTACCTGAGAGTACCTGGGTCAGGACAGAAGCAACACTCCACAGCCCTGCGTTGTAAGTAGACGATGCGATCCTGCGATGTCATTGCAATGTTCACTAGTCCTGCAATTGCCTTGGAGGACCGTACCGTAACCGGGACTTGGGCGTAAGCCGCGCTATGCGTCGGAATCGCAGAGACGGTCGGCCTCGCCCGCCGCCGCCGGGGCTTTCGAAAGACGGTATTGCCCGAACGGCCCCGAGAGGACCCGCTCGTTCGATACCATTACGTTCCTCCGGCTCGAAAGGGCCGAAGTCTAAGAGGCTTCACGCTACGCGTGGCTCGGCGGAGTGACGGAGCGGGCTCGGAGCTACACTTCGCCCCGGCGCATCAAGCCAGCGCAAGGCCACAGACCAGGTCGAAAGAGTCAGGACGAGATGCACTCGAGAGAAATGATAACGGTCAGTGAACGTCTTGCCCGCGCAGAGTGATCGTGAATCTGATATTGAAATCTGATGCTGGGACGGCAGAGTGATGGAAATGACAGAGGACGACGATATAGCGGCGCACTGATATGGTATAGACATGGAAGCTGGGACATGTCTTGTATCTGACGAAAGCAAGAGAGGGAACAGGACTCGACGCGGAGAAAACTATGGACAGTGGGCGTGTATTCTGTGCAAATCGCTTGGATATATGTGCTTGGCAGCACCTCGTCTAGCGCCGTTCGGCGTCAGACGTACGTCTGATTTGCTCACGCAGGGGCGCAAATAGAGGAGTACCCATGAAATTAAGCAGGGCTGGCCGAGGAGAGGAGTGACAGGGCTCATGACAATGACAAAGTGTAAGAAAGTCCGTTGTGTGATGGGCGAGCCAGCCACCTTGCGATCATCAGCATCGCAAGAGGCGCTCCAAGCGAAGAAGTCGTCGGGAAGACGCTTCGTCTGCTCAGAATCAGATCAAGGGCTGGAAGGCCATGATCTCATTGTAGAGCTGCTCCCTCAGCTTCTCGGTGCTATTCTTGGCTAGGTCGGCCTTGTGGTCGCACTCCCACATCTCTGCGGGCATCGGCTCGCACTCGGGTTCGTCTGCTTCGTCGTGGTAGGCAGCCAGGTAGGGATGAGCGAGGAGCTCGTCCACCGTGGACCTGTCCTTGGGCGAGAACGTCAGCGTCTTTTCGAGGAAGTCCAAGGCGGCAGGCGATGCCGTGGGGAAGAGCGTCTTGAATGGCTTGCGCTTCCGGAATGGCATAGCACGAATGTAATCTCGCGAGCGCCTGCTATTGATGGCGTAGAACTCGTCCAGAGTGGGCGTGCCGAGGACGTTGAGGATCAGGCTCAGCTGGTCGTGGTAGTCGCGACCTGGGAACAGCGGCCGGCCGGTGATCATCTCGGCGAGGATGCAGCCCACGGCCCAGACGTCGATGGCCTTCGAGTATTGCTTGAAGGTGAGCATGATCTCGGGCGCTCGGTACCACCTCGTGGCCACGTACTCGGTCATAAGTCCCGTCTCGCTGCCTTCGGCAGGCTCGGCAGTCCGCAGGCTTCGAGCGAGACCAAAGTCGCACACCTTGAGATCGCAATTGGCGTTGAGGAGCAGGTTGCTAGGCTTGAGGTCACGGTGAATGACATCCGCAGAGTGAATAGCCTTGAGTGCCCTCAAAATCTGGTAGGTAAAGTACTGTGCGTGGTCGTCGGAGAGCTTCTGCGAGCGAATGACGCGGTGCAAGTCGGTCTCCATGAGCTCCTGGATGAGGTAGACCTCGTTGAAAGCCTCGTAGGAAGGTGGCTTGACAATGTCTAACACCGAGATGATGTTCTCAGAGACGTCGGATTCTTGCCAGTAACGGAGCAACTTGAGCTCTCGCAGCGTCCTCAGAGCAAACATCTGGTGTTCGAAGGGTTGAATCTTCTTGATGGCAACTTTCATGCCCGAAGGCCGGTGGATGGCTGAGCACACCACACCGTAGGCGCCCTCGCCGATGACGTCGCATACACGATAGCGGTGGCCGACGTTGAAGCTGAGTTCGTGTTTGAGTTCAGTGGCACGGGCGTTGGCAGGGCGTGCCATTTGCGCAGGCGCAGGAGCATCGGCGGCACGAGTGTGTGAACGCGTTCGACGGCCGTGAGAGGAGGCGTTCGAGGCGTCGTGGCCAGAGGGTTGAGAGGTTTGCGTTGCGGGAGATTTGGGTTGCGTGATTGGGGATTTGGGTTGCGTAGTGGCCGATTTGGAGTGCGCCGTCGTGGGCGATTTGGTTTTGACGAGGGTATTGGAGCGGGGCACATTTTGTGTCATCGCATAAGGATGGGGTATTTTGGTGGCCATCATCGTCGAGAAATAAGGGGTGAGGGGTTGGCAAAGGTAGGGTGGGGGAACGGGCGTCAGCGAGGATGTCTTGGACGGAAAAGGTGAGAAGGGCGACGACGAGGTCGTGATGGATGGGCAGGGTATATATGCCATTGTCGGTTGCTGAGGGTCTCCCCGCTTGGCTTTGTGTGTGCGTGCCGCCCTCTTTTGTCTTGGGTACCGCCCGCCCAAGTGTGACGACCAGTCTCAATTCCGCCTCAGTCGGAGCCTTTGTCCCTCACATGAAGGAGCAAATGGCCCAGACCAAGCAGGAGCGAGACCCGCCTTAGCGGTCCGCGTCCAAGTGGACGAAGAAGAACAACCCTCGACTACGAGCGTCTCCCCGACTAATGACGATGAGGAGGACAAAGGCAGGTCGTGCGGACTGGCGGAGAAAGCCACTACGGTCGCGCGGCTCGTTAATGCCCGCGTCTTTGGTGGAGGCGCGTGCTATCCGTCCGCCCCCCCCCCCCCCCCCCCGGGCCTCCCTTTGTCCTCCAGCTCCCCACGCCGCGGCCCTAAAGCACCTCAATCTTGGGCCGCCCGCACAACTAAGAGTGCAGCGGACCCGTACTTCTGATCTCCGCGCAGGACTGATTGAAGAATGGGCAGCTGGCCTACTCACCGGACTTTTCTCACTGGCACCTGCTTCTTCTGGGCCGGGGTCGCAGATGCCTTGGTGTTGGCATTCGTGCTGCTCGTCGTAGTGGCATTGCCATCCTTCTTGACGCCGGCAGACTTGATGGCACTTGCCGCGCGAGCGGTGGTGCCGCTCTTGGGATGCGGTGAAAGTACTGCAGCGGACATCTTGTGTGATCGGGGTTGGGAAGTGGGGGATGGGAAAAGATTGGGGCGTAGTGCAAGGGAATGGAAGGGAAAGGTGGGAAGCGAAAGATCCTTTCACGGACAGAGGATCTAGGGCGATGGGGGAGGATGGAGGCCGGTGGGTTTGCTTCAGCGGCAGAGGTCTATTGCACGTGAAGAATTCCGTTCGGTAGGAGGGAGTGGGATCGAAGGCTTCGTCAGGGCTTCGCGGCGCAGGAAGGAATGTCAACCGGACAGACGATCTTCTTTGGGGGAGACGGAAAACAGAAATAGCGGAGCCAGTCCAGCGGGTGAAAGAAGCGTATGCGACTGGGGCTAGCTTGACTCGAAGTATGAGCTCCAAGGAGTCGAAGGGCAGCCTGGTTCCCTTGATGTCGAGGGATGCGCGAAAAGTTCTTGGTGCTCGTTTAGGAAAAGCAACCAGTGCTTTCGTGTTTGGGCAAAGTTGAAAAAGGTGCGAGGCCAAAGGGGAAGGGGGCGGTTTGCCGACGTGGCGATCGTCGGGAGGCAGTCAAAGGAGATCGGTATCGAGGAGGTCGGAAAAAATGAATATCGGGGAAAAGGGTAAGTTTGTGAGTTGGGAGCCTGCCCTTTTTATGTCGTGAGCGAAATGTCTGTCGTGTAGGGGGTCGGAAGTCAGTGTTGCAGAGAAACGGGGCCGTCATGGGCCACATGCAATCCCTGATTTGCTCTGGCGAAGAGGCGGCGATGTCGTGGCCGTGGCAGTGGCTACTGGGCAAGGGGCGTCGGGCGGGGAATAGGGCGGGGGAGGCAAGGGCGGGAAAGCGTCCCTGTTGGTGAGTCGGGTCAAGCCTTTGCGCTCCGGCAACCAAGGTCCCTCGATTTGCAGGTCATACGATGCGGGTCCCATTGCCCCTCGAGCATCGGGCCCTGACAATTGAACGCCCAATCAAGGACAGTCGGGAGCGCCTCGTCCAAGTCCTCGGCGGCGGTGGCGGTGGCGGTGGCGGCGGCGGCGGGTGTCCACGACGGTCATGGCTTACAAGGGCCACGCCTGCGACAGAGCCCTGATGGCTTTGTTGCTCGCAGTGCTCGACTTGCTGAACCCCTGGTAGCGTGCATTTGGGAAATGTGCTTTGATGATTTGGTTCTGGCGAGTCAAAACAGTTTGCTTTGCGTCGGAGCAGTGACCCGTGAAGCGGCAGCAGTGGGGGCAAAGGCGGCGGGAAGGCGGGGAATGCCCGAACGGAGGGGAGAAGAACACTCGCGCCCACACGCGTCGCGGATTGTCATTGTGAGGGTGGGCGCAACTAGGCGCAGGCGCATGACGGAGGCACGCAGTTGCCGCCGCGGGTAGGCAGGCGGGTAGGCAGGCGGGTAGGCAGGCGGGTAGGCAGGCGGGTAGGCAGGCAGGCGGGCAAGCGGGCAAGCGGGCAAGCGGGCAAGCGGGCAAGCGGGCGGGCGGGAGTGTTGGTTTCGTTTGGCGTCCGTTCCAATGAGGGGCGTTGGCGCAGCAGCAAGACGACGCGCCGTTTGCTCCGGCGTCCGAAAAGCGCATCGAGGATCAGGAATCTCAACGAGTCCCTCAGCAGCATGATTGCACCCACACACACACACTCGTCCCCTGCTTTGGTGAGTCGCAGGCGTAGAGTCGATAAAGTCGTCACTCGTTTGCAGTTTTTCGCATCGTTTCAATCGAGACGGTGCACCAGCGACCATTCCAAACTGTTGGTCAAACTCCAGTCGGTTTGCAAAATCATTTCACCCTCCCAAAAGTTTCAAAATGAGGCCCGAAATGTGGCCCACAATCACGCCGAGTGCACGCATCGAGACTTATGGGCAGGCTGATGGCTAAAACGGTCCGGTGCTTGGTCCGATGTCGCTTGCCATGAGGAAAGGTGGGGTGCGGCCGCAGGTGCGGATGGGGCTTCTGACGCCCCGCCCTCGCGCGCCCTGCCGCCGGCCGCATTCTGACGCCCAATCGCAGACGTCTGGGTCCGACAGCCACGACTGGTGCCGCCGTCATGAACAGTGACCCTGCACCCCATCCTTGCGCAGCAATCCTTCGAAAGCGCATACCGCTTCGCTCGAGACGCCTAATCGTGCAGGCTAATGGACAGCCTTTTCAGGGCAAGAGCAAGAGTGTATGCGTGCATGCGTGCATGCACGCACACAAAAACACACACGCACACACAAGTCGCGACGCGGGCCGCACTAGGAAGCTGGCGCTCGCCTGAGCGGCCATTGCAGCCGGTCACACCACGAGGACGCGAAATCTTGTCCTTTCCCAACCAGCCAATCCCCGACCCACAGCCTCGGACTGGTCCTTGAGACTTGGCCGTCACAGTGCCGAGCATCGTCTCTGGAGCGCGGGGACGTCCACGTCTAGAAGCCCTACCTTGACACCGAGCCCGCGAGCGTCCTTCGCGGACCAGCTGTCCAACCGGCTGCTCGACGTCCTTAGTGTATGACGCAGAGCTTCTTGCGTCGCTAGTACACTTTGTCTCCAGGATCCGAGGCTTGGCGGCCTCCGCCTCCCTCTTCGGAACTTGCGAAGCGTCGGAATCTGGACTGCGGCCTTGCGGGGTCGAGCCTACTGTCCAAGGTACCAGCATACATCCATCTCTTGCTGGTTGCGACCGGTTGCAAGACATCATTCTTACAATCACTTGCTGACGCCGTGGCTTGATGACGTACGTGCCTGACGCCGCTATTCCTCCGAGCAGGCAGTGGCACGAGTCAGCGGCAAAGACGGAAGTGCACCCCGTAAGTGCAGTCACGGGGCCTGAACGCCGGCGACGGAGAATATTTCCGTTCCCAGAGGCTTGACTCTGAGACGGCGGCAATGCAAGGCAATGTGGGCGTCCCCAACAGCCACTCGTAAAAGACAGCACCCATTTCTGCAATGCATGGCGACACAGTCGCCTCCAAGGCGCAAGAAGCCTCCACGCTCGCAAAGACTGCCTCGCTATGCCATGGTCCTCCAATTACCAACTCAAAGAGTCGTATGGCTTGACCATCCCAATTCCCACAAGTACTGTATTGTAGTTCGGGTTGAGCGGCCCGCCCGTAAGTGCCGCCTGCCCACCGCCCTCGCAGAGCTTGGCAAACCATCACCCTTCATTACACGCCAGCCAAGTATCAACTTCAAGCCCCGGCGCAGCGCTCGACCCTGCGTAAACACCGCACCACCGCAAACGCAAAATCCGAGCCATTGGCAACACACCGCAAGAATGAGTCCGCGGCATCCCAACGCCAGCTGGTCATGGTGTCGGTACAAGCAGGCTCGTGTGACGATGGCGTCGCATGCACCTCATCGCTGCCGTCGCATAGGAGTACCCGTTGCGGAGCAAGGCGTCAACGTCAAGCATACAGTGATTGCGGCGACCCACACTTACTGCGGCCCATTGTGGGCACTCCCTCAGTATTGCCTGAAATACCAAATGTCGTGGTGCTCACTGATCAGTACACATTTGAGCTATTGGTGTCAGCCTTTTGCGGGTGTTGCTCCGGCCCCGAAATATCCAAGGCAGAAGAGCAAGGATGAGTCCCTCGGGCGCGTTGGAAAACGGGTGTCATTGCTCCCAGATATTGATGGACTGGCTTCGCCTGGGTCTTGCAGCCCAACAGGGTCAGAGGTATGGCCCTCATCCTGTCAGAAGGCACTATTTGCACCCACTTGTCCCTCACAGGTATTCGATAACATTGAACCTTGACGGCTGTCCACGTGCGGAACGGCTGTCCACGTGCGGAAATGGTGTCTCAGACACGAATACGGGTCGTGAGCTCCCTTCGGCCCGTGGGTCATGGCCAGCGCGACCACAGTCCAAGCAGAGAATCCGTCGAATCAAACTGTTTCCACAAAAGTTCCGCGGAAGTAGAGTCTTCCACGGCCAAGACCTATAGGCCGCTCAGACATCAATACCAGTGATTTCATTCCAACCATTTCGAAGCGGGAGTTGGGACCGTGGAACGCAACGTGGCTGGCGGGCTGTAGCATCAGAGGATTACTGCCGACCGGCTCTTCAAGCGCGACCAGAAGTTCCTGACTGACGTGGGGGGTGATGCTAAAGCGCTGTGTATTGTGTGTCCGTCGGAGACCCTGAGGAAGGTCTGGATAGCTGCCGCAGCCGCGTCCGCGTTTCGACGGGAGCGGTGTTCACGCCCGCTCATGTTCTCTGAGAGAGACACACACAACGGTTTCAACTCGGCGAAGCTCGAGTTGGGGCTAGCCTTGCTTTCCGAAGGGAGGCCCAACAAGCCGTCAAGTTTGGACCCGCACGCGAGGTGGCTCCATCGATGTCACAAGCGTTGTTATTGTCCGCTATCAGATCTTCGTACCCTACTCATCCGAGCCTGGCGGTGCCTCCTCGTCCTTGCGCATCGTTCAATATTGATCGCTGCGAAGTCTCACGCGCGCGGCCTCCACGCGCGTAGCGGACACGCACAGGAAGATAGGAAGAACATCTGCCAAAGTGCCTGGCTATCTATGCTGTGGTCCTTCATACCATACCGGCGGCTCAGCCAGTCGTCTTGAGATCCATTGACTCGCTACGTCACATTGGCTAGATAGACAGACCTGGCATAGCCGAGCAGGAGAAGACGATGCGAGCAGTCCTCCAGCGAGTCAAGGGCGCTTGCCTGCATGGTGAGTCCACTGACGCTCCTCTACTTTACCCCGGCGTTGTGTGCCGCATCAGGTATCGCTTCTGCACGGGACTGTATCAGATCTGACTTGCTGCAACGTCTTTCGATGCGCCTTGCGCCGGGTCCTGCGCTGTTTGCTTGTTTCCCTGCCCCCCGCGCAGTGGACGACAAGCTAGTCTCTCGGATTGGACCGGGCGTCGTCGCCCTGATTGGCATCTCTACCGAAGACACAATGGAAGAGATTGGCCCGCTGGCAAATAAGATTGTCAGTCTTAAGGTGAGTTTCTTGGCACCGACATCGAATTCCCCCAAACTTCGAGATACGTCGGGCTGATCGTATCGTATGCAACTCAAATACCGGCAGATGTGGAGCGAGGGTCAGAAAGTCTCCGATATTGTCACTCCACCGCAGTACCTCCCTTCCCCGACGGCGGCGGAAGCGAGCTCAGGGTCACCCCCCACTGCGGACGCAGACCCAAATCTCACCGCTCCAGGCCGCCCTTGGCACGCCTCTCTCCTCAGTCTGCCAACGACCGAGATCCTCTGCGTCTCGCAGTTCACGCTGTATGCGCACACGGCCAAAGGCGCCAAACCTGACTTTCATCGGAGCATGAAGGGCCCCGACGCCAAGAAGATTTACGACGCGCTCCTCCTCCGGATTGGGGAGCTGCTGGGCAGTCCTGACCGCGTCAAGGACGGCGTGTTCGGTGCCATGATGGATGTCAGTCTGACGAATGATGGGCCTGTGACCTTGATTGTGGACACGGCGGATAGCCGCAAGGCGAGCAAGAAGTGATTGTGTGCGGCAACACTCTATTTGATAATGCATACAACGAGACGATCATATCATTGCGGGGCGAAGTGTGGGAGTGTACATGATGATGAGAGCGAGATACAAGGCACGGAACTCGATATGCAGAGAATCAACGGATGCCGACTGCACAGGCTGCTATCCTGGGATTTGCGAAATCTAAACAAGACCAACCACCATGCCGAGGGCCAGCGCTGGAGAGCGAGCAGCAACCAACTGCTCTCGCACCACTACCAGTGCTGCTGCCTCTACTCTCGCATCTAAAGCGAACCAACCATTCCTCTGCGACGAAATGCTGCGACGAAATGCTGCGTCTGAATGTTGCGACTGAATGCTGCTCCTACGTGGCTGTAGGCCCACCACCTCCGCTTGCACCGCCAGAACCAGATCCCATCGACATCTTCTCGGCGGCCAGCCGCCTCCTCCGCTTAGACCGGTCTCTCTGGTTGGCACCACCTGTCGTCCCTGCCATGATGCCACTGTCCCTGCCCCCCTGTAGCAGCGCGCCACGCCGTCCGTTGGGCCGCTCGTCTCGCTCGTCGTCTAGGTCGAGGCCACTGCTGTCGGCATCACTGGTCGTAGAGGAGAAGCTGAAGGAGGCTGCTTGGAGGGGTCTGACGGCTTCCTCGCCGACGGTCGAGAGTGGCGTTGGACTACTCGCCTGTCTTGTGGGCGTGTATGTGTGTCCGAGGCCGGAACTGGCGTTGCCATGAGAACGCTGAGAGAGTAGGTGCGACGGCAAGGCCCGTGTTCTCCGCCGAAGTGGTGTCGATGTGGCCGAGGAGGGCGAACTGCTGCTTGGATTCGATGATGCATTTAAGCCGAAGTGAGAGGGAGAATGGTGTACGGAAGTTTCAGAGGCTGGACCGGCGGATGACTCGCTGGGTCGCGCTGAGAAAGAAAAGGCCGATGACGGAGCTGCATGCACCGTCGTCGAATCGCTTGGGCGTTGAGCGTGACCGAGTGCCTGCGAGGCGGCTGCAGAGGAGGAAACCGACCGCTGGGGTGGTTGAGGCAGCTGCTGTCGGGAAGTCCGCATGGCCTCGGGCGTCGTAGAAGCCGTCGATGGAGCAGGGGAGTCCTGCTGTTCTCTGATGTGACGAGGCTCTACACATGGACGAGAGTGGTGCCTGGAGGAGGCCCCGTTGTCTCCTGCAGTTGCTGCCGCTGCATTCCGCCCAGGCCCAAAGCGACTACTGCTAGCGTCCATCTGACTGCTTCCAGAGGCCGCGGTGTCTTCTCGAGCATGCCGCAAATTGTTCTGCGGTTGACTCGCCTCTGCTTCGTTTTCGGCGTCGTCATCTTCCCCTTCACTTTCAGCCTTGATCGCATCGATGCGAGCGCGTAGGTAGCGGGCCAGCCACCTCACTTCCTGCTGGGTAGGCTGAGCTCTGCTCGAGGAGCTCGTGGACATGGGGTCTGCATCGTCGCTCATGAGATCGTCGACATGGGCGACACCGGAGAGCCCCTGAGCTGTTCGAAGGACGATGAGGTCCAGAATGTCGCGTAGCGCCTGCACATAGCCGGAGCGGTAAGAGTTCTGTGACGAGGCAAGGGAGCTGCGATAGAGGTTGGTGAGATGGAGGGCGGCAGCTATTGGCGGGCGTGGAGGAGGCACAGTGTGGGCGAAGTCAGCCAAATGAAACAAGTTCTGGTGGTTAGCATGTTGTACATAACCACGCAAAGTGTATTGCTCCGAGGAGAGCAATGCTCACCTTTGAATTCTGTGTTGAGCGTCTTTTCGTACCGATTACTGGCTCCGACACGCGGACGAGACGAGTCAAGGCTGTCCCTCAAGCCTCGGAGTGAGTCCATGTCTCGACCTGGAGTGATCTACAAGATGGAAAGACGGCGATGGATACGTTGTAGCGTGTTGTAGTGGCAGAGAGAGGAGTGTCGAGGTGTCGAGTCTCTTGCTCAGTCCCGTATCTCCACAGCGGCGGCGGCCACTCGGACTGACAGACAAATTTAATGGGCGGCCAAGGCGCGCCACGGGTCCTTGAGGGCAATCAGGGTCCCGGAGCCGAGACTAGAGTCACGGCTGCCCGCCCTGTCCTGGCCACGCGTCTTCACACGCGTCGCAGCCGCCGCGGAATGAAACAAGAGCAATCCAGGCGCACCAAAGTGCCACGCGTGGTATTGTATTGTGATTGCCGTGACGGTCACACACTTGATACTGTGTTGATAGTCGGGTGTTTGTCTCGATGCCAGAGCTGAGTAGCTTCTCAGGGTCCTCGGTCGCCTCCCCACGGCGAACTTGGGAATCACTCCTGCGAGCAGAAGGGGAGCCTGCCGCCCTACGAGTGAGGGAGTGCGTGAGTGCGTGAGTGCGTGCGTGCGTCACGCTTGCGTCAGGCGACGTCGCAGTCGGCCGACTGCCGGATGCCAGCTCTCGGGTCCGAAGGACCTCACGAGACAAGCAGCGAAAGCGCCCTCAAGGCGCTGGGCCAGAGGACGCTCTAATTGCCCAGCGCCGATCGCCTCGTGCAGCGCGATCCGCTCGCTCCAGCTTCGAGGCGCGCATCGTCCGCCACCGCCCTGGGCAAAAGTGCTGAGCCAAGCTCGCGTGCGCGTGCCCCCTTCGACGTCACCGAACATTGGCGATGGACGAGGGGCATTTTCCGCGGCGGCCAGGGCTGAGGACAGTCAGCGAGGGTCAACGAAGACGGCACAGCGCAGAACGGTCGTATCTGAAGTGCGTAAAGTCACCCGAACCGCTGATATTGTAATATTGTAAGTATCAGCACATGGTGTTTGCATTCGCATGTGGAGCTTGGTGGCTGGCAAGAGCGAGAATTAGAGCTCAAGGGCGGCAGCGGGGCAAGCTGCAAAGGGGTGGATCGGCGACGCGCGGGCAATGCCCACGACTTGCGGCGTGCCGTGTTACTTACATTACGCAGGGCCGAGGGAGCCAGCCCACTTGGGGTTTTCCGCCCGTTTCTTTCGCGCTATTGTGCCCGCTCCCTCGATCTTCGCGAATGCAAGCACACGGCTGGGGGGCCCGGCATGGCATGTCGCCCAGGAGGGGGGCACCAAGGAGCGTCGAACCTTTGCTTGGAGAGACAGAGGCCGCCTGCACGATGAACGTCTCGCCACGCCGCTGTCATCCTCCCTGAGCCTGCCTTACTTACGTGACGATGACTGAATGGATCCGTCCTGAATGGGCGCAAACTCGGCGTCGCAGTTCCACTCACAGAGGTCAAGTGTAAATGTACCTTGCTTTATTCGGCGAGACAACAAGACAGAGACTGGGCCAGTGTGCATTCGTCCCCCTAGGTGCTGCCGGTTTCGACGGCGTCGTTTTCCCGGCGATTCTGCTGCCGCCTTTGCTCTCGGACACCGCGGATCGCGCCTGCTCCAACCCACACCTTCTCGCCAACCGTTTGGCCCCCCTCGGCGCACTTGCGATCCGCACCAGACTTCATCAGGCCAGATCGGAAGCTCACCTGCACCAGGAGCTTCAGCACTTTAGGCCCCAAGGCACGGGGACGCCTCAAAGCGAAGACAAGGCCAACCAGACACCATCCATACACAAGCCAATCTGTCTGGCGCACCTAAACCCCCGACGGGCTCTTTTCCCCTCCCGCCTACCAGTCCATCTGCCTGCCCATCTGCCCGTTCCAACTCCGACTTTGATTTTCCGCGCTTTCCCCAAAGTCGCCAGCCACTTTGCCAGCCAGCCGCACACGCTACCTCGACACCACACGCAGACGGACTCAGGCACTGTCAGGGCTCCACCTTACTCGCGCATCTGGTCCAGTTGTCCCTCAGCATTCAATTTTTCACTCTCGTACGCCGTCCCTTTGACAACTAGCTGGTCGCAGCATCAACTTCTGTCGGCTCCGTTCACAGCATCACAACATTACCAACGCCCTGGGTGGCGATCCAAGCTTTCATTTCTTCATCCTCCACTATCGGGGCCAGCACCATTCTGCAGGTCTCCATCTCATACCAACGGCACGATCCTGCCCAACCTCTCGCGCACCTTTTGGCCTCCCTCTAACGGGCACCTATACATCATCTTGTCGCCATTGAGATAGTCTGCTCCATCTCGCCTCCTTCGGCGCCCTCGTTCGACGCCGACAACCCTCGCATCTCTCGTAGCATCACCGACCACGAGGCAGCAGGTCGTCCCAGCATTCGGCTTTTGCCTCATTTCAGACATCGTCAGCATTAGCTCTTAGAGGGCATCCCCCAACCGTCGCGAACCGAAGGAAGCATTTCCACCAGTACCAGGAATATGGCTGCTGCAGCAGGGCAAGAGGGCCCCGGTGTGGCGCCCCCGGCCCCAGAAGCCGAGGGCAAGGATACCAAGTCTGGAAGATCCATTCTCATTTGCTTGCTCCGTTTGGATCTGCGAATCAGCGACAATGCTCTCTGGCACTTGTGAGTAGCGGCGTCGCAGCATCGTGATCGGATCAGTGGTGCTGGCTGGCCGGCTCGAGCAGGATCAGCAGTAGCAGACGGTGATCCGACTGCGGCCATCAGTCATTTGCCACCGAGATTAGCATACATCACAGTTCTGACCAATGTTTTCTCCCCTCACAACTCACCTCCCACGTCGTCGCAGTGCGCACCAGCCTCAGCAGCCTCCTCCCATGCCCAAATACCAGGGACACAATCCCAGCAAGATGCCCGAAGAGCGAGAGCTGTACTCGCAGGCCAAGTACATTTTGCCCCTCTACGTCTTCGATGAGCGCGAGATGGAGCTCTCTGGACTACCCGGTTATCAGCGTAAAGGTCCTGAAGCTCGGACGCGCGAGTTCAAGTTCTGGAAGACGGGGGCTTTCCGTGCCAGGTGAGTCTCACTTGACGGTTGTATGCTCAGCGTGCCACGCCGGCATACCCCCAACTTATCTGACGGCTCCCCTCTTGCCATTCTCACCGTTTCTGCCACCGCACTCAAATTAGATTCATCGCCGAGTCAGTTTACGATCTGCGCAGTCGTCTCAGAGATCATGGCTCCGACCTTTGCATTCGCTTCGGTCTGACTGAAGACGTCGTGGCAAACATCGTCCACGGCTTCAAGCAGCAGGGCGATGAGGTAGAAGCCGTGTGGATGCAAAAGGAGATGACGTCCGCAGAAGTCGGCGTGGAAGAAGAGATCGAAAAGCGACTCCGGCCCATGGAGACGCCTGTCCGCTACGTGCATGGCAAAACCCTGATTCACCCCAGTGACTTGCCCTTTGAAATTTCGGACACGCCGGATGTCTTCACTCCTTTCAGGAAGAGAGTCGAGGCGCTCGGTCCTTCCATGGTACGCCCCATCTACACTCCTCCTAGCAAATTCAAGCCGTATCCACCGGCGCTCCCGCAGACATCAGACTATGCCATTGACATCTCTTACGAGGTGGACGTCGACGGTCTAATGGAAAGCGTCCCCGAGAGCAAACCCAAGGACGACAGCCAAGTGTCATTCTACGATGTTCTGCGGTACCTGCTGCTGCCACTCAACGAGACCAACTTCCCGCCTACGTTGGAGGGCAGTGCCCTGTTGCAGCAGCGTCACCACGCTTCCGCCTTTCCACTCCGCGGTGGCGAATCATCGGCTTTGGAGCGCCTCGAGTGGTACTTCATCCGTGGAAAATCGCCCGACAGTAACAGCTGGGGCAAGAGCGATCCGCCGCCTGTCTCACGCTACAAGCAGACACGCAACAATCTACTCGGCCACTCCTACAGCACCAAGATGTCTCCCTTCCTGGCTTACGGAAGCATCAGTCCGCGCCAAATTTGGGAAGTGCTGATCCATCACGAAAGCATGCATGGCGAAGATCAGAACATTTACTGGGTCAAATTTGAGTTGCTGTGGCGAGACTACTTCTTCTTTGTCGCAGAGAAGTTTGGCGATCTGCTCTTCGACCTCGGCGGCTTCGAGCTTGCAACGGATCCTCCGCAGGCAAACAAGAAGCTTGAGCCTGGCTGGTGGAAGACTTGGGACCCCAACACCGCCGGTCTTGCCCACGAGATGACGCGACTGCTCGAGGGTCGAACTGGAATTCCCTTCATCGACGCCAACATCCGAGAGCTCCGTGAAAGTGGCTTCATCAGCAACCGCGGCCGCCAGAACATTGCCAGCTACGTTGCACATGACCTTGGTTACGACTGGCGTATTGGTGCCGAGTTCTTCCAAAGCTATCTCATCGATTACGACCCGACTTCAAATTACGGCAATTGGGCCTATGTCGCAGGTGTGGGCAACGATCCTCGTGCAAGTCGCCGCTTCAACATCATCAAGCAAGCCAAAGACTACGACAGCCATGGAGACTATGTCAAGACTTGGCTACCTTGCTTGCGCGGGCTGCCAGCCGACTATGTGCACACTCCCTGGCTGCTCGACGCTGAGGAGCGGCGTCGCTACGGTGTCAAGACGTCTGAGCTGACCATCACCATGGACACGTATCCAGAACGACCAATGACCGAGGACGAGGGATGGAAGAAGCACTACGAGCGCAAGGAGGGTGTCGGTTCCAGGATGTACGGCAACCCACAGGAGAAGGTCAAAGACGGCAGACTCAAGCGTCACAAGAGGCCTGCCAGCGCTGCGGTGCCAGGTAGTGGGGACGTGGCCGCTATGTCTAGTGCCGGTGCCGGTGGCAGGCGAGGCAGCGGCGCCCCTTCTACTTCTGCCGACGCTGCTCCCATGGGAGGCTTCCGCACGGGACCACCCATGCGGTCGTCGCTGACCGGAGGCATCCACACGCCACCACCCCGTTCCGCCTCGCCTTTTAATCGTGGCATGCCGCGAAAGGGCCCTGGCGCACGGTCGGGTGGTGGCAACGGCGGCAGCACAAATGGCATCTCGGGTCTGGCTGGTACCGACGCACTGGCTGGTCTGGCCAGCAACATGAGCATTGGTAAGGGACGGAGCAGTAATAGCGATGACAGCAGCGGCAGCGGCTGTAATGGCGAGGGCAACGGTGGGCGACATCGCGATCGCGAGCAGGTCAAGAGCAAGGCCGAAGAAGCAGTGTCCTGGAGAAGAGGTCAATCGTGATGGCAATAGCATAGCATCCTGTCGCAGCCAGACATGTCCAGATATTTCACCTGACAAGTTGGTCACCTACATTACCGTTTACAAAGTGTGTCCACGGCCTTAGCTCGGAGAAACTTCGTTTGACGGATGTATATTTCATCTGAAACGTCACGTGGAAGCATTGTCAACGTCGATGTAGAACTATTTTTGGTCCGCCTTCGCCTGACCTGAGAACGCTGACTTTGTAGTTTCAGAGTGTCTGTGCCACTGGCATCGCCGGAACGTTACAGACTCCCCGTGTCCACCATCGTTATCCTTAGGGACGCAACTTCGCCTACAAGTCGTATCACCTCATCAGAAACTCGTTCAGCATCTGTCAGCTTTCGCCGGGCTTCCAGCCGTAGGAACCTCTAATTCCCGCTGAACGTATCTCGTGGGAAGCGGCTCAGCGCAGCTATGTCACCCCATGCAAGCCCTACATCGAAACGGAGTAATCGTGGGAAAATGGTTTCTCGCCCGAATGGATGGTGAACTACCAGCATCAGCCTGCGCAGTTTGGGGTCTTGTGACGAAGCGGAGTGACTGGTGCAGTGCCCGCAAGTCCAAGTGGCCCAAGCGCTCTCGCGTCATGTACCCCATACTTACCCGCAGCGCGTCCGCCGTGGGTTGCCGCCACTCGGCCCGCCGGCGAGACAAAACGGAAGTTTGAACCTGAATGAGGTGGGCTGGACCGGCCTGCGCCCTGTGGCCAAATTGCAGTGAGGAGGAATTGCAGGCCATTGTCAGTCCCTCCTACATAGCCAAGTCCATTCTGCGCTCATTTCTGTCGCGTCCACCTTGCTTTGTCTTCGCAGCATCAGGTAGCATCGCAGGTAGAGTCCAGTCTATTGCTTGCTTCTGGCCCCTCTTCACATCCATCCAGCATTGTTGTCCACGCCCACGACCACATACAATGTCCGACAGTGCTTCCACCTTGGCATCGCCGCCACACTCCGAGGCCACTCCCGAGCCAGTCATCATCGTCGGGGGTGGTCTCGCTGGTCTCGTCGCCGCATACGAAATCACAAAGGAAAAGCAAAAAGTTATCATCGTCGATCAGGAGAACGAAGCTTGTCTCGGCGGGCAAGCATTCTGGTCTCTCGGCGGCATCTTCCTCGTCGACTCGCCCGAGCAGCGCCGCTGCGGCGTCAAGGATTCCTTGGAGCTCGCCAAGCGCGATTGGTACGGCAGTGCTGGGTGGGATCGTCTGGACGACGAGGATGTTTGGGCCAAGAAGTGGGCAGACGCATACCTCGACTTTGCCGCAAACGAGAAGCGCAAGTATCTGCGTGACCTCGGTATGGGCTTTGTCCCCACTGTTGGCTGGGCAGAGCGCGGCGCCGGCGTCGCAGACGGCCATGGCAACTCTGTACCACGCTTCCACCTTACTTGGGGCACTGGCCCTGAAGTTGTGCGCGTCTTCCGCGATCCCGTCTTGCAGGCAGCCAAGGAGGGCCTCGTCGAATTCAAGTACCGCCACCAGGTCGACTCGATTGTCATTGACTCCAAGACTGGCCGGGCCACGGGCGTGACAGGGACCATCTTGGAACCCTCGGATGACGTCGAACGCGGCGCAAAGTCTTCACGCAAAGCCGTCGGCGACTTTGCCCTCAGCGGACGGGCCATCGTCGTTGCCTCTGGAGGCATCGGTGGGAACGTGGACCTTGTCAAGGCTACCTGGCCCAAAGAGCGCTTCAGCGGACACGTACCTCAGAACTTTGTCGTGGGTGTCCCTGCGCACGTCGATGGCCGCATGATTGCCATCTCGGAAAAGGCCGGAGCACGTACCGTCAACAAGGACAGGATGTGGCATTACACCGAGGGGCTGGCCAACTGGAATCCCATCTGGCCTACGCATGGCATTCGCGTCATCCCTGGTCCGTCTTCGCTTTGGCTCGACGCCACTGGCAAGCGCTTGCCCCCTCCATTCTACCCAGGCGCCGACACGCTGGGCACCCTGAAACACATTTGCTCTACGGGACATGACCACACTTGGTTCATCCTCAACACTGCGATCGCGCAAAAGGAGTTTGCCCTTTCCGGCTCAGAGCAGAACCCCGACGTCACCGGCAAGAGTATCATTGGGTGCATCAAGCGTCTTCTCTGGGGCGCCGAGCCAGTGCGAAAGTTCCAGCAGCACGGCGTGGACTGGACGACGGCTGCGAGTCTAGAAGACCTCGTGGCGGGCATGAACGCCATCGTCGAGCGCGACGGCCGCGGACCGAAGCTCGACGTGGAGCGCATCCGTACAGTCGTGACTGACCGCGACGCCCAGCTGGACCACCTCTACTCCAAGGACACGCAGGTGATGCTCATGCGCAATGCCTATAGCTACAAGGGGGAGACGCGCTGCGTCAAGCCGCACAAGATCCTCGACCCAAAGTACGGCCCGCTCATTGCAGTCAGGATGAACCTCCTCACGCGCAAGACCCTCGGCGGTATTCAGACGAACCTCGATAGCCAGGCGCTCGACGCGAGTGGGAACCCCATCCCAGGTCTGTACGCCGCGGGCGAAGTCGCGGGCTTCGGCGGGGGAGGAGTCCACGGGTACAATGCCCTCGAAGGAACATTCCTTGGTGGCTGCATCTTCTCTGGCCGCAATGCCGGGTTGGCCCTCGCCCGGGATGGTGCGCAGGTCGCCCAGGCCAATGGCGGTGCTGTCGAGAACGCGAAGTGACGAGGAAGCGCTGCCTTTCTCGGTCTATCCATGCTCTTGCTTTGGCGCACATACCGCTCCCTTCTCACTCAGCCTCACTACATGCGCCACCGCTTTCACCTGTACATACCCAGAAGTCCTCTCTACCCCGACCACTGTTCTACCGAGTGATCCCTCTGTTCCCCCCCAAGCGTGCTCAATTTCGATCATCACTTATCGCACCTGCGCACACTGCATGATCTGTCTGATAGGCGTGAAATAGATTACCGCGGCATTCGATTGTCCTCTACCGCACTTTCGTCCGCCGCGCACCGTTACCGCTACCACTACGACGATACCTCTCGTGCCCTTGCCCATGCCCATGCCTGCTACTTCTCCTCTGCCTATACCGCTGCTGCTTCTCCCGCTGCTGCTGCTGCTGCCATGCGCTGGCAAACTCTACGATCTCATCGCTCTGGCTCCCCAATAGGAGCTCCATCGTCCAGAGACCGAGCGTGACGCTCACCGTTGAGAAGCGCCACATGGCTTGGTGGGACTGGTCGAGGAGGAGAAGGTGAGAGTACACTGCGATGAGGATCAGCCGCGCGTAAGAGACGATGAATGAGATGAAGGATCCGAATGGTTCGGGCTCGGGTTCGCCGTCGGTATCTGTCTCTGGTGCGGATGACTCCGAGGGACTGAGGTCTTCGATGTCTGACGTCGAGGCGGAGGAGGAGAACGCCGAAGACGATGAAGACGACGAGGACGAGGCGGAGGAAGAGGACCGCCGGTGCTGTTGCTGCTGTTGCGACGAAGAGGGGGAGTCTTGCCCGCTGGGCCGCGAAGGCTGAGGGTCAGAGGTAGACTTGCTGTGCCCCCTTTGTGCGCCCGTCCGCTCAGCGTAATCGCCATCACTGCTCGCACCGCTGCTGCTGCTGCCGCTGCTGCCAGAGTAGGAGGACGTGGGCACGGAAGAAGTCGCAGAGGAGCTGTACCCGCTGTGACTGCTGCCGTGCTGGCCTGACTGGCCGTGTTTCGACTGCCGTGAGGATCGACGATGCCGCGTGGGCCACTGCTCTTGCCTCCTTCTCGCAGATGGACCGCACAGGAAGGGGAGGATCCGAGAAGCGGCGTACAGGACCACTGATGGAGCGGTGAGGACGGAAAGGCGGGTGGCGAGAGGCGGCTGCGTCAGTGTATGCTACGTGGGTACGGCTTATCGCACCATCGGGAGCCACCACACGGGGGAAACCCGCATAGATGCACTCACTCAGTCTGTACACCAAGCTGACCACCACGCTGGCAGGTAGAGCGCTGGCCAAGGCGCCGAGGAACGTCCAGCTCTGTCCAAAAGTGACCTTGACGAGCTCGATGGACTCGGCAACAAAGCTCTGCAATGCGTCTGGGACTGCGGCTGCGAGGTGAGGGGCAAGGCGATCGAGGTACGATGAAGTCACTTGACCCTTGAAAGAGCGGACAAGCGCGAGGGGATCCGACACGAATGAGAGTGATGATGCCGAGGAGAGAGCGAAGATGTTCCAAGATGTGTATGCAAACTGTTTGAAAGGAGTCGGAGGCAGGATGGAGAGAGGAAGCCCACGATGTCAGCATCCTAACATCCGGGGCAGTCTTTCGATGTCCGCAATCCGCAAGCGCCCCGCCAGATCTGACTCACAATCAAGGCAGTCTCTACGACGTTGCCCTTGCCAATGGCAAAGGCTATGGCCGTCAGCCAGGCTACGCTGGCGACGCTGACGCCCATCATCAGGGCCGCAGCTCCTCCCCGCGCCGCCACGCCATCAAAGGCGATGAACAGCGCCCAGCCTGAGACGACGTAGATGATGGCTGACGAGAGCAAGAAGAAGAGCTGCCATGCCTCTGCCCCGCGTATGCCAATCGAAGAGAGGAGCTTAAAGGGCGCAAAGGCGAGGCGGCGGATCCGCCCGCCGCGGCGAGGACTCGCTACCCCTTGCCCGTTCCCGCCGCTGGAGCCATCAGAGGTCGCGTGGCCATTCTTCCTGGGGCGACCCCGACCGCCAGTCTTGCCCTCGAGCGGGTCGTCCATGTCATCCTCGTCCTCATCGTCCTGTCCATTGCTGGGGGGCTTGCGCGAGGCCGTAGCGCCGGCAGCCTCAGGTGAGGCAGAGCGTACGCCCGATGTGAGGGATGTTGCGATGATGTACCTGCAGCCCGTTCCCAGCACTTGGATGACCAGCAGAGTTGCCGACCCCTCTAGCAGACTGAATGCAGGGCTAGAGAGGCGCAAGAAGGTGCCCCACCATCCCGGGACTTTGCGGGCGAGGTAGAGGATGGCCTCGCTGCAGATGTCGAAGAGGCCTTCCAGGTAGGGATGCGAGTTCGTACCCTTGAGTAGCGGGCTGATCGCCTGGAGAATCGCAGCAAGGTGGGGAGGCGTTGCGGGATGCGCCCCGTATGAGGATGACGAGGACGATGACGAGGACGATGATGTGAGGAGATGCGAAGAGGAAGGGGACGATGATAGGAGGTGGGACGTCGGTGAGCCAGCACCTAGCGGCAGGCGTCCAATGAGGCCCGCAGCTCCAGTCCCTCCTGCTGCCGTCCTAGCCCATCGCACAAAGAAATAGTTCTTTTCCGGCGGGCAGTAGACTGCCCAGCAGATGGCTAGGCAGGCTGGTACCACCAGGAACTGGAATGTAGCAAACAAGTCGCCCAGCCATTTTAGACGAGTCTTGCGTGTGACGAGACGAAGCGAAGAGAGCGCCCAATAGTAAGAGGCGAGGGCGGCAGACAAGGCCAGGAAGGCGTCAGAGCCGCCCACGTCGAGGGTGAGGGGAAGGTAAAAGATGACTTGGATGAGAGTAAGGGCTCGTCCTATGGTCGCCAAGGGCGGCCTCGAGGGATGGAGAGAGACCATTGCAGCGGGCTGCAGGGTATCCAAAGGGTCCTGAGGGGGCCCTTTTGCAAATGGGGACAAGACGAGCTCAGTCATCCGGCCAAGATATTGTACACAACCGGGAGGGCAGCCCGCAAAGTATCCGGGCGGGCGTATCGCGACGCGTCGTGCTTCGGCTCCGACACTCGCTTTGATCGTGCTCAGACCCTTTCCGGAGAACAACACTTTAGCGGACCTTGGACGACAAGCACAATGAAAATGACGCTAGGCGTACAAGGAGACAAAGAAGAGGGGAAAGGGGGATATATTTGGCCCACGGGCGACCGAGACGGGGAACGCGGTAATACAGGACGACATCATCGCCATCGGCGGTGGTTGAACAAAGTGGTGGCATCGACGACACTTTAGAGTAAAGCGACGAAAGGTAACGGCGCCTTCACAAGTCGTAACTTTACTAGGAAGGGCTCAAGTCTTTGACTTCAAGTCCTTCCTTCCTTGGGGCAAAAATGTTGCTTTACTAGACACTTTTCCGCCAGAGCAGTTGGACGGCGGATGATGCCCGCTCAGGTCTGGGAAGAGTGGTGACCGGGCAGGTGTGCGGCAATCTTGCTGAGAAGGCCCGTCTTGTGAGCTTCAGAGTGCTCCTCAGATCCATGGCTGGATGCCTTCTCGTCGACGGCCTCCAAGCTGGTGCCCTGCACCGAGTCTCGGGGTGGTCGAGAGGCGCTTCGAGCGTCACGGGAGCGCGATCGAGAAAGAGAGCGAATGGCCTTTGAGTGCATAAGAGGTGATGTGGTCAGGCAACGCAAGCCTCTTGTCAGCTTTTGCTCAAACCCAAAATTGCCTGTTTGACCCTACTGCAGAATGACGGCCATGTAGGCTAACCCACTGCAGAACGGGCTGCATGCAGGCGGGGCGTGCCGCAAGCGTACACATGCCGAGTCAAACCGCTGAATGCTATCACCGAATCCAAGTACTCACAGAGCCTACACCAGAGTCACGGCCTCGAGCATCATTGGAGTGCTCCCTCTTGACGTTGCCGACGCCGCCTCGTCCGGTGGCGTGGGGTGCCGCCTCGTCCCTTCGGAGAGCCGCTGCCTGAATCTCCCTCTCCTGCTTGTCGAGGGCGCGGTCGGCGGGGCCACGGCTGGGGCTACGAACATTGCCAACGCCTCCGCGACCAGAGGAAATGACAGTCTGCTTCTCGGCGTATGCCTGCTGGGCGGCAGTCTCTCCGCGCTCCTCGGCGGGGCGTCCTCGAGAGGGCGAGCGGATCATCTGTGTGGGCGAGGATGATGAACGGTCAGCAATCGGGGGGGACGAGAAGCAGCAGGAGATGCACACCGATTGAAGACGTGGATGGCTCGTGGTGGCTGAAACGAGACTCACGTTGCCGGCTCCGCCTCGTCCCGTAGCGGCATAAGGCTCTTCGCGGCCGCGGTCCCTACCCCTCTCGTTGTCAGATGGTCCAAAAGGCATGGCAGATGGTGGTTGGTAGTGATGAAGCGTGGCGTTTTGGTTATTGTAGGATAATAATCGCACGCGCTGTTGTTGCTGCTGCGCACTCGTGGATTGTAATGGATGGCACGGACGGAAGGAAGGAGGATCCGGAAGTCGGTCGTTGGATGTGGTCTGGGGTCGTGGACGGACGGACTGCAATGGCTTGCCTCCGACGTTGATAAGCTCTCGGCTGAGCGGGCGAGGTTGCGTGTGAGCTATGACTGAACAGGGAATTGTGCGGAGCTTTGGCGCGAGATTTGATTGAGCGCGCGTGGAGAGCGACGATCGCCAGAGGCAGGCTGACGCGGTGCAACGCAGTCCAGGTTGAAACTAAACAAGACGAGGCCTCAAGGGAGTGTCACCATCTCTCTCTCTGGTCCCTACGTCTTTGGCTCTCCAAGAGATAAAGCGAGTGAATTGCCCTGCACAACCAGCATCATCCTTTGCAAGCTGGGCGGAGACCCGATGGAGAGGATTGCAGGTACCGGCTCGCACCAGGCCAGTGTCTCATTGCCGGCTCCTCCTCACTCGTCATTCAGCCGGTCGCAGCATGAGCGAGTTCGTCGACGTCGTTCTGCGACTGGCTGGTGCGAGCGCGTGGGGTGCAGCGCAGACTGTGAGTCACTGGTCTGGTCGCAGCACACAGCGAGCGGGGAGACGGCGTTCGTGGCTGTGACACTTGTGGCTTGGCATCCGCAATCGCAAGGTCACCTCGCAGCCCGTGCCTGAACACACGAGGGTCGTGACGAAAGAGGCCGCCCTCCCGCCTTATCGCTGACGCTGAGGCAAACTGCGCGGTTCCCACTGCCACCACTGCCACACTGCCACACTGCCACACTGCCACACTGCCACTGCCACTGACCTCGCAGATGTCGATGACGTTGAATGGGCGCCACGACGGTGCGCCGCTCGGCCGACACGCCGGCGCCGCGCTGACGCATGGTTGCGCGGTCACGCCATTTCTGTTCTGAGCGAGCGACAAGAGGCAATACGCGCTGATGGGCAATGATATTCAGTGGCTTTGTATTGGAAGGGTACAGAAGAGTGGGCGCCTGATAGAATTTGTCTCGGAGCCGAACGGGGCGAAGAAGAGAGAGCACGGGCCAGCCCAGCTTTGCTGGCGGGCGGAGGCAACGAGGTAGAAGCTCCAGGGGCGTTTGTTTACACCGATTTTCTTGCCTCTTCTCTCTCCACCAAGCGCCACCAACACACTACTACAAACACTTCACTCATTACAGCCGCCAAAATGTCCAACGTTTACTTCGACATCAACATCAACAACCAGCCTGCTGGCCGCATCGTCTTCAAGCTGTTCGACGACGTCGTTCCCAAGACGACCAAGAACTTCCGCGAGCTTTGCACTGGCCAGAACGGCTTCGGCTACCAGGGCTCCGGCTTCCACCGCAGTGAGTACGCGCTCCCTCTTGGCACTGATGCAGTGACAACCACGCTTTCGACGTGAAATTTCGACGGATTCCGCTGACTGTGTGTCTGTCGAAAATTCTGCGTCGGTCCCTCCTTTTAGTCATCCCTGACTTCATGCTCCAGGGTGGTGACTTCACCCGTGGCAACGGCACTGGCGGCAAGTCCATCTACGGTGAGAAGTTCGCCGACGAGAACTTCCAGCTCAAGCACACCAAGCCTGGTCTCCTCTCCATGGCCAACGCTGGTCCCAACACCAACGGCTCCCAGTTCTTCATCACCACCGTCGTCACCTCCTGGTTGGACGGCAAGCACGTCGTCTTCGGTGAGGTCGTTGAGAACTACGACCTCGTCAAGAAGATTGAGTCGCTCGGCTCCAACTCTGGCGCACCCAAGGCCACTGTCACCATTGCTGGCTCTGGCACCGTCTAAACGCCCAGAACCGTGCGTCACCTTGTCGTGCCTAGTGCGCAAAGGGAAGCATAGTGGGAAAGGAAGACAAATTTGTTGAATGAAAAGTAAATTCAAGTTGGCAAAGATCTGATGGTGAAATCAGTGTGTTGCCTGCCCGCCCGTCTGTCCTCGCTATGCCTTCCTTCAGGTGTGGATGCATGCTTTGTCGGTAAGGCCCAAGGACCAGGGCCACGGTACTAACTTCTTGTAAAGCATCGACTTTTTCCTCTTTCAATTGAGTTGGTCGTGCTATACTTGTCGTTGTCGAGAGTCTCTGGGAGCCAACTTCACCAATGACCACTCGACAGCCACTCGAAACCGGCTCGGAGAGTATGCAGAGACACACAAGTATTGAATGACGTGTGACGGTATACATGGCATTTCACTTCTTTCGAGGCCCGCAACCCCGCTACTCGTCGGCCGCTTGCTCAACGTCTGCCAGCCACCGTCTCAGGGCGTCGAGTCCGGCGAACTGACCCTCTTCCCAGCCCCGGTCCTTACCCACGGATGCCACCGCAAAGTCTGCCTTGCCACCCCAGATGACCTCTGCGTCGAGGTTGTCCAAGCTGAATGCCGAGGCCGCTGCACCAGCAGCACCGCCCTTGGCAGTTGCACTCTTCGACACGGCCTGAGCGCGCTCTGCAGCCCACGTCCAGTCGACGTAGTCCAGCGCTTCGTCATCTTCGTCTTCGTCGTCATCGCCCAGGCCGGCCCCTGCACCCGCTCCGCCAGAAGACGCTGCGCTACCGCCCGACCCCAGTCCAAATACGGACTTGAGCGAGGCCCACCATCCGCCTGAGCCCGCGCCAGACGTGGAACCACCAACTACCCGGCCCATACCCCCTACTTTGGCGCGGCCGCCCGCGCCAGCCCCCACCCCGCCGACAGCATCCAGTCCCATCCCAGCACGACGCTTCCCCAGCTCAGACTCGAGTGCTGCGCGCGCACGGGAGAGGACTTGCGCTTGCCGCTTGGCGTCGTTTGGCGCGGGAGCGAGCAGTGGTGAGAGGTCTGCGCGGGTGAAGACGACGAGGAGGGATGGAGCCGAGGATGGCGAGGACGAGGAGCGTGACGATCGCGAGAGGCGGAGCCTCGCGAGGCTGGTCAGGACGGCATGCAGTTGGCTAGGACGGGCGTTGCACGAGGCGGAAGAAAGGTGCGCTTTTGTGTCAGCTATGATCCCGTATTTCGAAGCTGCGAACGGAACGTTGGAAAGGAGAATGGGGATGTAGGGACTACCAGCCCGCCTTTTCCTGGTAGAGTGATCCGGGAAAAAGGCACTGGGCATTGAGATGTCCCGAGAAAGAAAAAAAAAAAAAAAAAAAAACGCCCGAACCTTGCGGGGCCCCGAGACGCGCTCCGACCACCGCCACGCGGCAGGGAAGACCCACGGAAGAGGGAGGGAGTCGGGGGGGGGGGGGGGGGGGGGGGGGGGGGGGGGGGGGGGGGGGGGGGGGGGGGGGGGCGGGCGGGGGCGGGGGGGGGTGGGTCGCGGGCAGAGAACAGCCGCCTGGAGCTCCCCCCCGC
>RRYC01000355.1:0-33525 GCA_004016185.1 Quambalaria eucalypti
AGTCCTCAGCCGCACAGTCCTCATCCGCACAGTCCTCATCCAGGTTCCTCGGAGCTCTAGCCGCCTTTCCTTACGTGGGCTGGTAGTCTTCGAATCTCACAAAACGAGTCTGCTGAGGGCAGGGAACAAGATCACGATGGTCGTAGGTGACACAACGGAGTGGAGCATGGGGCTCTATCGGCTGTTTCGGTCGTATGGCTTCTTGACCTTCGTCGATTCCCGTCGAGGCCGAGAGGCGCCCACCGAAGACTCGATACTGGGCTGCGGATTGGTGGTGGCAGACGCCGCGAGCGCTGCAGTCGAAGCGGACGCCACCGCGCTGGGTACCTTGACTAAGTTGAAGAGTGGCTCCAGCTTCTTGGGCTTACCGTAGTAGGTCGGGGCCTTACCGACTATCTTGAAGCCCAGCTTGGTCCTGTATGCCAGCCAGGCGTCATCGACGGCGAGAGGGCTATTTACCGACCGCAGCCACCAATTCACGTAACAAAAGATGCGAACCATGCTGTCCACGCACGTGTTGTGCTTCGTCCACGGCGTCCACCCGGCCCAGTGGTACAAGTCGAGGTGCAGGGCAAGATGCCATGCTTCATCGACATGAACGAGTCGTTCGCATCCCAGACATCGGAACGAGTACCGGCTGGGCGCTTCCAAGTCTTGCAGCTCGGGAAAGTCGATGCCTGCATGTTCATTGGTGCTCCTCATCGCCCTGTGTCGGCCCCAATGATGCCCGGCGTTACGAAGCTGCCTGTTCAGCTCCGTTCTCGCAAGCGACATAAAAGGGTCGTCCATGCGAATGGTGCGTTCTCGCATAGCTGCGAGAGGCCAGGCACCACCACGCTCCTTTCCTCCCAGCCACCACTCATGTCCCTATCGACAGGAGGGCAAAGGCGTACTTGTGAGGGCGGGCGCAGCCTCGGGAGGACAGCGTGAATGCTCTTCCGACATTCGCCAGTACTGGAGCCTGGGCGCCTCTCTGCAAGTGCGAAGAGCGCGGTGCTTTCATTTCCCTTTAAGGTTTGTACGAACGACATGCAGCGGTCCGCGCGCGTCGCCGCTCCCACCGCCTCCAGGTCCGCGCTCACGGAGAAGGGTCAAGCGCCTTGGCTTGAGGCATCCCTTGGGTCACTTCGTCAGGCGGGAGCACTCTGGGGAGGAGGGGGCGCATGGACCCTCTGCCTCTCGATTGCCGTGCGCCCTTGCCCTCAGCTTGGCTACCAAAAAGAGCACGTGACACCTCTGCTCGCTCTGGCCTGCTGCGATGAGGTGAAGGGCAGAGCATGGAAAGTCAGTGACGGCCCGTTCCCTCATACACCACACCTCATACCATTTGAATCACCTATCACGCTTTCTACAAAGCAAAATCCGCCCCGATGAGTTCAAAGAGAAAGTCACCAAGCAAAAAAAAAAAAGCCGCAAGAGGCCGAAGAGTGTTGAGATGAATTGATGCATTGCAATTTCGACGGATACGCTCTTGGACAGACGTCTCTTTATACCCTCTCCTCCTGGTACCTCCGGGTGCCCTCTCTGCTCCAGTTCTTAGCCTCAGACACATATCTTCGCTGTACGGACCCTCCTCCGGCACTGTCTAGCCCTCTCCTGCGCAGACTGGGGCACACGGGAGAGGATCCCGCTGCATACCGGCCCCTGCCTGCAAGGGGAGCGTACGGAGCGTGCAGATCATGGCGAAAGCGGAATTCAACAGAAGAGGTCCGACCCATCAACCGATGGCAAGCCGTGGGTCTGGAACTTCGCTCAGATCGAGGACTTCTATGCTAACAAGATACCTACATAAAGACCACAAATGGGTTCGAGGATCGCCCGAAGGGCTCCTTCCGCACCTGACGCCATAGGAAGAACCATTAAATGAAACCGACGCTGCCCGTTGGACTCAGATGTTATCGGTGATGCGAATTGTGGTGAGTGTATGCGCTCGCTTGTCAAACCAATGCGACGGCGTCTAACGCGGACTGACGTGCGGGGTCTCACTCGTCGACTCCTTACAGCTCAGGAAAGGTAGGGGCAGTTATAATGAGGCGCATGTCAAGGCGCATCCCGAGGCATTTACGGAATTCGGGCGCCTCAAGACCAATTCTCAGGGGTCTTTTACACTGCCGCAAGCCAGATCTATACTCGCAAAGCCCTTCAAGAAGGACGCCCTGTTGGGATGAATGATTGATTGAAGGGGCGACGGACAGGACAGGATGGAGCAGTTCTTATACATGAATGGGGACCATTGAGAGAGGAATCACACGCCGGAGACTGAGCTAAGCTAGACGTCATAGGGGACGGTGAGCGGGGCCCGAGCGTCGGTGACGTCGTCTCCTCAACACGCCCGGGGCCAGAGGCTCTTTACAGATTACCACCCTAGAACGGTAGCCGACCTCTCACACTTGCCGGGACGCGAGCGCCGCCGAGTCATCGAAAAGGAGATGAGGAGCCTCTTTGGATTGGACGGACCATGCCGTGAGAAAAGTGAGAATTTCGAGCGATCAATGGTAGCCACAGCTCCGGCGCAGCTGACTATGCCCCTCACTTTTCTCACACGCAGAGGGGCCATCCGTACAGCTTCAAAACGCAAAGCTCAGGGAAGGCACCACCATGCGAAAGTCCGAGAGAGACGAAATAATGGCGCAGCGCAAGGAACGTTTCGATGCTGCTGATGCCAAGGTCTGGACAGGGTTCGTGCCATTCCAGTTCAGACCCGACGGCCCGTCCGAGACTCAACCTCGCCCGGCGTCGGCAGCCTGCGACGGCGGCATCGAGACAGACTCCGACGGCAACTCCGATATGTGACAACAGCGACTGCGAGGACGACGCTGGTTCCCTTAGTTCCCTTAGGTACTTCCCTGAGCGAGTAGGACGCCGACGCGGAGAATTGCGACGGACGTCAGGCAGAATTTGAGACGGAATGAATAGCGCTTCGAACCTAACATTGACCCTCGACTCCGGGATGTACCATGACTGACTAGGTTGGGCAACAGTGTCGCGTCGGGCAACAGAGGGTAGCCAGCGCTTCCAGAAGCTTCCATGGTGATGTGGAACTCTGCCAGCAGTGACCTGACGTCTCTCTCAGACTAATGTGATCAGTGTGGTTCCACCAAAAGAGGCAATGTTTACTTTATCTACCCTCTGTTGCCCGACGCGACACTGTTGCCCAACCTAGTCAGTGGTAGTAGTCTCTGTCCTGTACCTAGTGTTCCCTGTCCCCGCCTTTCGCCTGTCTCTGAATAGTACATTGGTCTCAAAAAGTCGGAACTTGGCCCTCCCGCTGGCGCGTCACATGACCCTGGCTAGCCAGTGCAGCATCCACCCTCTTCGAATAGGTCCCCTCTGGCATCCTTTCCACCCTCTTCTGTGTCTTGATAAGCAATGAGAATAGAGTCAACTGTGTGTACACACTGGCCCTGAAGCGAACATCATCTTCAGCCCTTCGTCTACCAGCACCCGCTCCACAGAGCGCTCGCTCTGGTTCCGTCTGGTTCCGTCTAGGCGCCCACGCACTTGGCATATATTCACTCGTCTTGGTGATGACTCCGTTCCCGCTTCGCCTTGCTCCTTCTGCTCTCAGTTAGCGTGTGCAGCACAACGCTCGGCCTCGAGTCGATGGTCATGTCCGCGAGTCTCGAAGCCGTTGTGCCCGTCTAGTTCCTGTCGCTCCGAATGCGAGCTTTCTAATCTCTGATGACATATTTATATTCTTCGATGTGGTGGTGACGGTCCGACTGCCTAGCTAAGTACAAACATGCTTGAAGAAGTGCAGTCCGTTGAAGCGGGTATAAAGAAGCGAGATGGAGCAGTGTCCCTAGACCTCGAAGTGATCCACAAAATGCTTGATGACGCCCTTGCCTTTGCGGTGCGCCTCCATCGAGGGCGTACGACAGATAATGATGGCATGCGAGTTAATGACACCATCAAAGAATGCTAGGTGTTTGCGGAGGTTAGGAATCGCGTTGAGCTGGCGCTGCATCTCGACTTGCACGGGGGATAGCGGCGGGGAGATCTTGTTGAGGCGAGTGCGGACTTCATCTGTCACGTCAAAGAGGAGGGGAACCGTCGCTGTGCGTGGAGGTGCGGCGCTCTTTGTTGACGTTTTAGAGGGCGGGGTGATCGATCCGGGAGACGGTGCTCCACTGGCAGGTGCAGTGGCAGTGCCCTCCTTCGAAGTGTCGACCTCGACATGGTCCTCGCCGACGCTCTGCACCGTGTCCGCCAGAATTCCAGCAATCCGACTCCGCTCGTGCTCCTCTCCGTACTTGACGGACTCGCCGTCCAGACCGCGTCCTTTCAGCCAGTGAGCCTGGAGGAGCTTCACACGCTTGTTGCTTTGGCGCGTACCTGACCACAGGCGGAAGACGATGAGGCAGAGGAAGAGGGGTACTAAGAGGGGGAAGAGGATGACGCCGATCCAGTTCAGGGGGAAACGCCACGGCACGCGATGCGGGTTGAGCCACCATGGCCAGCTGCGGGGAATGACTGTGCGGATAATCTTCTGACCGAGTGGGCGTGGGAGGGGCTTCGGTGGGGAAGCAGGTATATGCACGGACGTGAGCAGAGAAGGGTAGTTGCGATCCCGCTCGACGCGGATGCCCTCGCCCGCCTGGTCGAGTTCGCCTCCTTCCGGCCAGAGCTGCCAAGGGTCGACGTCGAATACACCGCCGGTACGCAAAGGTACGGTCACATCGGATACTGCATTGGCGTAGAAGTCTACGTGGCGAAACGCGGTGAGGGCCTTGACGAAGTTGGACGAGGGCTGTGACATGGCGCCAAGGAGGGGGACCTTGGTCGACGGGGAATTGAGCTCTTCTTCGTGCCAGCCCTTGTCTCGCACGTACTGTTGGTGGCATGGAGTGGTGGTGGATGATGTCAGCTCCCCCGCCTAGCGCTACTTGAAATGGCTCTGTGCACTCACCAGCTGCGTCCCAGTCCGACCGAGGAGACGCCCGCCTACATACGCCGCCAACTTCGAGAACCACCCCGCCGCCTTGGGAATACCAATGTGAGGCGTCGCAAACGTCGCAAAGTTGATGGGTCGCACATTTGCAAAGAAGCCCCGCGAGTAGATGAGTCCAGCGACGTACCGCGCCACGAGGCCGCCCAGGCTATAGCCCAGTAGAGAAAAGGCCACGACGGCCCGCCCCGAGGATTCGAGTCGCCGTATCTCCGCTTCGATCTCCTGGACGACGCGCTCTGAGCACCAGTCGATGCCATCGTACGTCTTTACCCAGCCGTTGGATGCGGTATTGAGAATGACGAGTTGCGTTTCCGAGGCGGAGCGAGTGCCATTCGAATTTCCATTTGTGGTGTCATTCGCGACGGGCGCAGGCGTGGCGTCGTCCTGACCACCAGCCTCGCCCTTTTTACTCTCGTCGAGTGTCTCGTCGGCGCTGCGGGGAGAGACTTCGCCGTCCCATTTCCGTGCGAGGCTTTTGACTAGGTAAGAAAGATGAGAGGGGTCGCCCCAGAGACCGTGGCAGCAGACGACGAGGTGCACTGGCGAGCCGGTGGCGGCAGTGGCGGTGGGCGTCGCGGCGGACATGGTTGGCACCTTGGCAGTGGAGTGTCGAGGACAACGACTAGGGGGAGGGCGGTCTATGATATGAGGACGAGATGGAGAGGTATCAAATAAGACGCTAGGGTCTTCGCAAATTCGACGCCTCTTTCTATTCTGCTTCCACTCCCCTAACCTTGCCTTACCCAATCATTCCCGCTGAGCAACACGAGGCAAGCTGACTGAGCGAGCCCCTGGCCTTTAAACGCGCTGAGCCGACGCGTCACGCCGTCATCTTCGTCTTATTCCGCGCCTCGGCCTTCACGTTCCAGACGCCGGGGGAAGGAAGTCCCCGAGTATTCGCGCATCGGAAGGTCGGTCAACTGCTCAACGCCATCGGGGCAAAGCTGGCGGCATTCGACCCATTGATCGAATTGCCTTGACGACTTCTCGGGCACTCTCTCTCCGAAGCATAGCATGGGGACATGGTAGATAAAGCGGTGCTCGCACGGACCACGTGGGAGTGTTGTTCCGTCGAGGCCTCATCCTCACTAATGACGTTCCTGTCAGTCGTCCTCAAGATACTATATATTTCTGTTTCAAGACATGTCTTTTGTCCGTCGAGCGTGCCGTGCCGGCTAGTAAAACTCCAAGTCCCAATCGCCCTTCAGCAGTGCCCTAGGATCACGTACAACAACGCGCCGAGCCTCGTCCTGCCCATCCTTGGGCTTCTTCTTGCCCTTGGCGTCCTTGCCCTCCTTCGTGCGGCTTCCATCGGCATTAACACCTGGGAAGCTCCAAGTCGATACGACGTCTGCCTCTTCCGCGTCGGCCCCAGCGCGAGGCAAGACGTCGCCCTTGATTCGTACCTCTCCGACCTCGCCCTCCAGCCCGAGAATGACAATCTTCTCCACGCGCACATCGGCAATGGCCTGCGCGAATTCGTTCTGCGCATCGTACGGAGGAAGAGCGCCGTCCGAAGCAGAAGCGGTGACACCCGTCTCGGTGCTCTCTGATGCGGGTGCGCGACGACTCGCCGTCTCGTCTCGAGAGCGGAGAATGTGCCTCGGTCCCGTGGAGTCAGCGCTGTGCGGGAGCGTCTCAAAGGTGAACCGGCGCCAGATGAATGCGCCGTCCTTGTAATGGTAGGTCTGTCCATCGTCGAGGTACAGCATTCCTTCGGCCCGAACTCCACCATCGCTGCTGACGGCGTCGAGGGCAATGACCAGTGTGACTGGGTCTCTCCATCCGAGCTCTGCAGCGCGTCGAACACGCTCTCGCATGGGTACGATCGAGCCACCACGGACGAGGAGGGGCATCTGCGCGCTGGCATGGGTGGAAGCATGCTCAGCAGCCTCGTCTCCGCTCCCCGTGTTTGGGAGGGGAGCCGAGACTTCAACGGTGCGATCGGCGCTACTGCCCTTGCCCTTGCCCTTCTTGACCCGGTAGACCTCGTGGGTAAAGAAGTTGTAGTACGGACGGTCATCCGAGAGGTACATGCGTACGCTCTTGGCACCTTCTTGCACCGCGGGCTTGACGAGCAGGCCAGAGTCGCCAATGTAGTACTGGTCGTCGATTGCGAAGCCTGCCTCATCGTGTGGGAACATGACGAATTGGGGCCGCAGCACGGGCAATCCAGAGCCCTCGTCACTTGCTTCGCGGAAGGCAGTGATCCAGACGGGAAGGAGCTTGTACCGAAGTCGGATGAGCTCGCGTACAGTAGAGCGATATGGCTCGTCCAAAAGGTATGGCTCGCGTCGCTTTGTGTCGATGTGGGCGTGGGCGCGGAAGAAGGGCTCAAAGATACCCGCCTGGTACCAGCGCACCAGCATTTCCGGGGATGGGTTACCAAAGAAGCCGCCGATGTCCGCGCCGCAGAAGCTCATGCCTGCGACATTGTTCGAGAGGATCATGGGCACGCTGACGGCGAGGTGCTCCCAGGTGCCCAAGTTGTCTCCGGTCCAGATGGCGCCGTACTTTTGCGTGCCAGTCCACCAAGACCGGCTGAGCACGAAAGGACGGCGCTCGAGCTTTCCTGTACCCTCGCGGTCCTTGAGACCGTGGAAAGTGGCGGCGTGGAACAGGATCCCATTAATATTGTGGATGTCTCGGTGTTCCCAGCCGCCGTGGTGGAGGACATCCTTGGGAGAAGTCACCTCTGGGCCATTAAAAATGGCCGGCTCGTTCATGTCGTTCCATACATGGAGGTTACGTCGGTTTGCCACGATGGCATCTTTGCCCTTGCCCGTCAGGCGGAATTGCTTTGCCCACCACTCGAGCGACTTGGGGTTGAACATGTCCAGCCAGCTAGCGCTGCCGCTCCAGCACCAGCCCTCGTACTCGCCCTTGCCGTCCGGAGAGCGTACGAGGACCTCGTTTGACTGCGCCTCGTTGTAAAGCCAGTAAGACGACGTCCTCTTCAGATGCGGGTCGATGATGATGACGAGCTTGCGCCCACGCTCATCGAGACCGTCGATCATCTTTTCTGGGTTCGGAAAGTTGAGCTCGTCCCAGACACCGTACATGTGGTCTTTGCTGTATTCGATGTCAAGCCACATGACGTCCATGGGGATGTCTTCCTCGTCGAAGCGGCTCTGCACGTTCAAGACGTCCGAGTCGCTGAGGTAGTTCCAGCGGCACTGGTGGTAGCCGAGGGCAAACGTCTGAGGAGCCGTGGATCGACCAACGAGAGCAGTGAACGTTTCGATGTTCTTTGCAGGCGTGTCCTCGAGCAAGACCAGGAGGTCAAGGATACCGGACTCGGCCATCCAGTGCGTCCGAGTCGTCGACTCGACACGATCAATGTCGACCCAAGTCTCAGAGCCAGAGAGGAAAAAGGCAGAGACGGCGTCATGAGCTGACTGAGCGTGCACAATGGGAACGCTGCCGTACAGTGCCATGGGAGAGTCATAGTCGTACTCGAACACGTCGGTGTTCATTAGACGGTACGGATCGGTAAAGTCGCCTTCGGCTTGACCCTTTGTGCTGCGCAGGTTCAGCGGTGATGCGTGTTCGGGCAGTCCAAAGAGGTACTTCTTGCCTGGGAAAGAGATGTCCAGGGATAGAGCCTCCGGTCCCTTGGGCTTTGAGTCCATCTTCCCGGTCCAGGATTCGGTCCATTCGCCGGAGTCGTGTTCCTCGAAGTTGGCCCAGGCCTGGGCGAGGTGGACGTCGAAGCCAGCAGTCTCGATAGCTTGGCGCTTCTGAAAGACGAGTGAACCCTCGCCCTCACTCTCAGAGCCTTCGACAGCCTTGTCCTCGGCGCCTGGCTTAGGGCGGTAGTGTTCCATGTGTAGAAGGCCCCTCTCGTTGAGCACGACTTGGGGTTCTCCATTGCGGGAGAAGGTCGCCTTGAAAGGCTTGTGTTGAATCTCCAAGGTGCTTCTCCCAGAAGGTCCAAAGCTGCGTATGAATGGGATTAGGAGCAAGATGATCGCAAGAGTCAGCTCTCTTCGCCTTGAAGCAAGCGCGACTTTGTGCGGCCAGCCACATAGAACTCACGTAGCGACTGTAGCTCCGTCCTTTTGCTCGACATTGACAGTCCCCTCAGTGGCAGCCTTCAACTCTGCCCCGCCATACGCCCACTTTGCAGCCTCATCATACCTCTTCCACCCGCCGTACCTCTCCCCCACCTGGTCCATCCTTACGCGTGCCGTTCCATCAGCGTGGAAAGCAAAGCGAAGCTCGAAGTTCACCTCGGGATGCAGCGCGCTGCTGATGGGGCTGACAACCTCAGCTCGGGCAGCATCGAATGAGGGTGACGAGGGGATGTAGTAGGGAGATTGGAAGGCCTGGGTCGAGGACGTCGCGTTGGCATCGACGGCCGCTGCGTACGACGAGAGCCGACGCAGGCGACGGCAGAAGCTTGAATCGGAGCATTTCTTGAAGTCGTTGGGTCGGACAGCGAGTGACTTGCCGGGTAGGTATGACAGGAGTGTCAAACTCAGAAGGGCGAGTGAGAGAAAGCCGATGCTCAGGCGGAGGGGGGCGGCGCCCCTAGACCTCGTGTGGGGCGACGCTCCAGCTCGCATGGCTGTATGCGTCCAGTCGAGGGCAGAAGCTCAACCAAGGAGAGCGACAAGAATGAGGGTGCGGATGATAGCGAGGGAAACGGTGACTAACAGGGCAGCTGAGAGCGGTAGTCGTGGAGTTTGATGACAGACGAGATCACCCGGGAGTCGAACCGTCGCGAATCGAATGGAACGGGAAGGTCCTTCAAGGCGGTGTCGTGGAACCTGTGCGCGTAGGCTGCGCTGCGTCTGCCTGTGGGTCCGTGCAGGAAGCGTTGGCGCGTACGAGTCGAGCAGGCCCAGACACAGTTGACGCCATCATTTCGAATAATGGCCATCTTCTCACCAAAATGATACTTGGACAGAACAAAGGGGAGATGCTGAGCTGGTCTATGATTCTCTCACACACAAGTCCACCGAAGAAATTGTCCCAGATATTATGAATTGCGGTCGGGGCAGTGGAACGTGACGTGACGTGACGGGGCGTGACAGTACAAATGATCATCGCAAGGAACAAGGTACAGAAAGCAAGAACAGATAGCAAAAGGCAGCAGGGCAGTGATAGAGAAGCGCATCTATGTTGGCTGCACCACCCGCAGCCATCCTGAGCTGCGATCGTCTCTCGGGCCCACCGACGCACGAGAGCAGGGCTTCGTGTATGTATGCTTCGGCGTTAAGCATCGAGAGAGGAGGCGAGAAAGAAGGGAAGGCCGGGTGTTGAGCAGCTGCTACTTGCCATCCGAGGAAGTCGAAGGAACAACAGAAGTGGAGAAGTATGTGTCCCAAGGGGAGACGTGTATTGATCAGCAGCCACCGATCATTTTGGTATCGTGAAGATGCAAGTCGGCAATGGGACCTCCTCAAGCCGAGTCCTCCTCGTTGCGGCGAGAAGGCTGCATGACGGGCTCGTCAGTGACGCAGTTCTGAGAGTCTCCGAGCTTGTGGTTGGTGACCATCAGAGAGAGGGCAATGGGGACCACGGAGATGACGACGGCAATGATGAGGTTGATGTGCATGTAGTCGTTCCACGCGTGGATGAGTGCGGTCCTCTCGGGCGTACCAATGGGGTAGGTGAAGGTTGCCGCGTAGGGCGAGCTGAAGAGAGTTGTGCGCGCAGCCTCATTGGCAGCTCCGGGGAGGTAGCGAAGGAGGCGGTTGGGGAGGATGTTGTTCTGGACGGAGCCAATGATTGCGGTGCCGCAAGCACCTCCGATCTCGGTGAAGAGGAGGACAAAGGCGGTTACCATGGCCACATCTTGGTGGGGCACGGCGACCTGGGCTGCGACCTGGAGATTGATGCCAAGGAAGCCACCTCCGAGGCCCTGAAGAATCTGGGGGATGACCAGCTGCGCAGTCGTGGCAGACGAGTTGCGGAACGCGATCATGAGACCGATGCCGAGCATTCGGATGCATGCACCGATGACCATAGACCACTTGTACTGGCGAGTGAAGCGGTTGACGAAACCAATAAAGATGCCAAAGACGGTAAGGCAGATAGACTGGGTGTCCGAAAAGTAGATGGCATCTTGGTTGCTCCAGCCCTTGAGGATGACGACGTAGTAGTAGACGGAGCTCCAGCTGAGGTAAAAGGCGAGGAAGTCAAAGTATCCGATGATGGTCGGGAACATGACATCCTTGTTGAAGACAAAGCGCCTCTTGAGGACGGGAACAGGTGAGATCAGCCACTCGTAGAAGCCGGTGCCGATGATGAGGACGCCTCCGACGACCAGCATAGCGATGATGTGGGGGGCTGCCCAGCCCTTGGTGGCCAGCGCCGCAATGTTGAGAGGGATGAGGAAAAGGATGAAGCCAGCGACGATGAGGAACAGACCGCCCAAGTCGACGTCGCGGATGAACGCCATGAGTCCCTTGAGCGGCGACATCTGGAGGTAAGGGTGCTTGGGTGCAAGGCCGCTCCTGGTCGCCTCACGTTGGCTGAGGGCCAAGGCAAAGATGACTGGAGAGACTGCGACAGGCATGACAATGGCGAACATGCCGGGGCCCCAGCGCCAGTTGTCGGCAGTAATCTGGGCGGTGATCTTTCCAGCGACACCAAAGTTGATGATGTAGGGAAGAGAAACGAGACCGATGGCGGCACCACGCCACTTTGTGGAGACTGCGTCGGCAATGACAATCTGCTGCATGATCTGGACACCAGTGTTGCCAAAGGCGTAGAGGATGACACCTCCGCAGATGTCGGAGAAGCGCTGGCACGTTGCAAGAATGATGAAGCCGATGATGTAGAGAAGAAGCGCGAGAGCATAGCCTTGGGCACGGCCAAAGACGTCGGAGATCTTGGCAATGGGGAACTTGCCGACGCCGATGATGACCTGCTGAATGCAGGTGATGGTGGTGTAGAGCGGGTATGAGTTGAACTGCTCGGTTGCGGCAGTGATGTAGGCATACATCGTGTTGTTGTCCAGGCCGGTCGCGTACGCGGTCAGCGCAATACTGCGGAGTTGAGCAAAGAGGAGGGGAGAAGGGTCGATGAGCATTCGAGGGGGGCAGCCCAAAGCTGTTGCTTCGACTGGGACTTACCCGAGGTAGACGAGCCAGATCTTCCATCCGACGAGAGCGCGAGAGGCTTCGGCAGTGAGAACACCCCTCTGCTTCTCGAGCTCGACGGAATCATCGTCGTAGGAGACCTTGGAGGACTCGTGGCCCTTGACGTCCTTGATGTCCTGTGCAGACATGGTCGAGAAGAGGCGCTGGAAGGGGGCAGAGAAGGAACGGGGGAGCAGATGGGAGGAGCTGGCCCCGATAGGGAGAGATTAGATGAGATAGGAGTGGATGTGGATGGGTGGGTGGGTGGGTGATAGGTGACGGTATCTGATAGTGGAAAGGAGTGGGTTTATGTAGTCGATGGAGGAGCGAGCTGAGGGGGTCAACCCTGGTCCTCCCGATTCGACTTCTGCTCTGCCTGTGTGACGGTACTGATTGAGAACTACATAGAGGCGCAAACTTGTTGTCCTCTGTGTCTGGCTTGGTTTGCCTCTGACGATGCGCCCTGAACGTGTGCCCTCCTGGATGGAAGCGGTGCAGGTGAGCAACCGAAACAAGCGCAGCAGGCCAGAGAGCGAGAGAGGTATGCTGCGAAGTTGTATGTGAAGTTCACGCACACGCACGGGCGGATGCAGTGCCGCCACGGGAGCGGCGGCGCGGGCGCGGATGGCGGAGGCGGGAAGCGGAGGAGGCGGTTTGAGTTCTGTGCCTACGGGACGTTGGGATGCAGGCAGGATGCTGCTGTTCGGTCCGTCGGTGCCCGATGGGAGTCTCGGAGTGCGTGCACAGACGGGTGCGACTTGCTCGCTGCTTGCTGCTGCTGCTGCAGGCCTCTCTTGGCATGGCGTTCAAGGCTGGACCGTGGAGCCAGGCGGTGGGCCTGGGGCGACTGTCAGGGTCTCTATTGGCCACGCAGCGGCGAGAACAGCGGCGAGCGCCAGAGGAAGACCCGAATCTCCAGGCTGGAGAAAACAGGCAGGCACAGGACGCAGAGAAAATTTACTGCTGGGCAGCCTGGTTCATGGCACGGCATGGGCAGGCACTTTAGCCGCCAGAGGGCAAGATCTCGCCTCGCACTGTTGCACTTCTTGCAGCGGACCGGCCCCACAGCCGCAGTGAGCCCACGACGGGCAAACTGTCCTGCTGCATAGCAAAAATTTTCAGTTGCCCGTCTCGTCGAGGCGAGCGCCCGCCTCTGGCCTCTGGCCATCAGATAGCGCGCGATTACTGCACGCCGTGCTAATCCCCTTCTTTGGCCGCATTCAGACTCCGACCAATGTCCAAGCGCCACGCAAAGGCATATGGGCCAGTCTGCGTTTGCTGCGTTTCTTCGTGCCCGCTCTTGGGACGCCGAGCTCTGCAACGAGAGAGACAGCATGGCAACGCCTGGTGCGACGGGCTCATGCAGCAGAAATCAAGAGGCAGCCCGATCTGCACGCAGGTCACTGTAGGCCGACGGCCGTCAGCATCCTCCCCGCGAGGGGCCCGCGGGGTATTTTCCATTTCGCTTCGTACCTGCAGGCCATCCTGCGGTGACGACGCTTTTTCTCGGCTTGCTTCGGCTTCAGACCCACTGGGCCGAGCGGGCCATATGGCCGCTTGCTGCTTGCTCTGCGCCAAGAGAGGCGTCGGCACCCGGTCTAGGCCGATGGAAGGGCCCGCTGAAGGGGAGCAAACCAAAGGAACGGGTCAGGCGAAATGCACTCCGTACATCCCGAGGTGAAGTCTTCTATGGTGGCTTGCAAGAGTCGGTGATCACTGGCATATGCACCGTCGTATGGCCGCTCAGTCTGGGAGACTTCGCCGACACTGCCTGCGCGGCCACGTGCGCCACAATTGGAATGATTCGAATATGGCCTGGCCCTTGCTTGACCCCGAATTTGACCATGCACCTGTCAAGCAGACAGGTCACCCACCCTAGAAGATGTTTTGAGAGGATGGTACAATCTGATAATGCGCATCTCTGCTGTCTCTCGCTCGGATTGTTTGTTCAACGATTTGCCTTGACTGCGAGGCTATGCTGCAGCGAGCTTGCGACTCTGATTCCTGTGGTCTGACATTTTGGACGCAGGCTGTCCACCACGCATGTCAAAAAAATTTCCCCTTGCTACGAATTCTCCTAACCCGGGACCTCGGTACGGCCCGCGGTATACCGCGACCTTGGAGCGCAGGAACAGGCACAACTTCCCTTCTGCGTGTATGCTAACTTCGCTTCTGCGTGTATGCTACTGTGCACTACCCCATCAGAACGGCGCATTCGCTGCTTTCGGACACTGCAATGTCAGCCTGCCACGCCTGTCAGAGGCACTACTTTCGAGCTCCGTCTTTGCAGCTGCGAGTCGGCAGCTACCCTCGGAGCGTTGCTGACAAGGATGAGATTTCGGGCCCTGCCAAGGCCGGCGCCACGAGTTACCACACGGCACGAAACGACCGGACTGACAAGCCCCTCAGGAACGGGTTTTAGGTATTCGATTGCGGCCAACGTTGGCAATCGATGTTGATCGTACACGTGGCTCTCACTCCTCACGCGGATGCCCTCCCCGCAGATCTTGCCTGACAGGCCCAGAGGCATGGCACGAGCACGCCAGGGCGGATGTCGTCTTCCCACTATGGCTGTATGCCGTGCTTGTCTGAGCAAATGATCATGTCGAGGTCGTTCCCACTTTCATTACTCATTCCTCCCTTTGAGGCCGAACCACCACGATACTATGCAGTCCTTTTGCCTCCCTTGCCCTGTCTCGTAGCCGCTGACCTCTCTTCACCTCACGCAGCAGGCAAGAGATGACCACTTTGTGATGCGTGGCTCTTCGAAGGAAGCTTTCGCACGGCATAGTGCCATTGTTCCCTTTTGGCTGCCTAACCTTCTGATTCATGCTGGGACGATGCAAAAGTGAGGATGTTCGAGCCTTCGACAAGATCGAACCGTCATTGTCGGAGCCAGACCAAACTGCAGTGGAAGTACATCAAGGACGATCCAGAAATGTAACTCTTGTAGAAGCCTCAGGCTGTCGCATTTATTGTTGTATCTAGAACTTTTGGCGTTGATCTTTGATTACGTGCGCGCAGTTTGGAAGAAGAAGGTGGCCAGCCGAGCAGCGAATGCGCATATGTACAGGTTGCCGCAATTACAGATCCAGGAAGTCGGCCGTCATAAGCAGCTCCATGGCTAGCTCAGGAGGGATGTTCTTTTCGAAATCGGGCACCCGCGTGTCGGTCGGTGCCTCGTTGTACTTGTGGAACCACTGGAGATATTCAACGACCTTCTCCAGTACTTGCGTCCTGTTGGCGTCGGTATTTGTGGGAAGGCAGGAAGAGTGTCAGCGTAAGATCAAAGTTCGACATGAAACTGGTTGAGTGATGGCTCTTAGAATTCTGGAAATGGTACTAACGTGACTTGCAGGGTGACTGTGTTTGTTTCCGACTCCTCGAACCCGCCCTCGAGCATCGACTTGAGCGTCGGTGAAGTAAAAGCAGCCGCCTTTGAGATTTGGAATGAGTCGCCCTCGTCGGAGAAGAGCGTGACCGAGTCTGAAGGGGCAGAGATCCGAGATGATGCCGCCTGAGGCTGTTTGCCTTTGTCGAGGGGAATTGATGGCGGGGGTGGGGGCGTAGACATCGAGTCCAGCTTCGGAGAGGATGGCGATGCAGGAGCATTCTCCGGCTGCTTCCCCTTCTCCAGCGGGGTAAACGTCGGCGGCGGGGGTGTCGAAAGAGCGTCGAGCTGAACGACAGGATCGTGTCACCATGAGGGGATCGCAGAGGGTCAGTATGAGGAGACATAATGCCTGTATGCTGGCAAATATTCAAGGTCGAGATTCTGCGATGACTTACAGCATCCATCTTGTATATGAGGATTCACAAGAAGCTGAAGCTGCGGTGAGGGGCACTGAAAGGCGTGGAGTGTGGGTGGAGTGGTTTCTCAGGTGATTTGGTGAGTGTTTTGGTGTAGTTGGGCGAGCAGAGAGTAAACAAAGGACGACGAGAGTGATATCTTCTCGCGGAAGTGGCGACGCGCCCAATGTGGAGCCTTTGCCCTTGGCTGGCTTCGCCTCAGCTCTTCCTTCCCTTTTGCGGGTCCGGAACGCGTCAGGCCGCCCTCGAGGCGCGTGAGCGGATCCAAGACGCGACGCGACTGACGCCCCCGCCTACAATGAGCCGCTCTTCCCTTTTGTGCTCAGCACAGACATCCCTAAAAGTCCATTGGTCATCAACTTTTGCACATCATCACCATTACCACCACCGTAAACAATCGCATCAACAGACTTGCTCAATCCACTAAACGTCTCCACGTACCCTCACACCATGAGCAGCGGTACCAGGCGCTCGACGAGGCGCACGCGCGCAACCGAGGCAGAGGCTGCAGAGAACCAGTCTGGCGAAGCAATGCCGGCGTCGGCAGGCAAGCCACAAGCCTCGCAGCCGGCGCCTTCACGTCGCCGAGCACCACTCGCACCATCCGCACAAGCAAACATTACTACTTCTCCGCCATCTGCCTCAACGCCTGCCGAGGCTCAAGATCAACAACCTACCAAAGGCTCAGCGCAAAGAACAAAGCGCTCTAGGAACAAGACTCCGGTCGCAGCATCACAGGAGGACACTCTCGCCCGGGCTCAATTCGCGCCTCTGTCCCACAAAAGGGGTGCCCACCTCCCCTATCGCAAATCGGTGCTGGATGACGGCATGATGAGCAGCCAAGACAGTGAAGTTGAAGCGCCATCGCAGCGGAAGCAAAAGGCAGCACACGACGCGACGGAAGAGGAAGGAGGAGGAAACGGTGACGCAGCCACTAGCTCCCGTCAAGAGCAAAGCGAAATGCATGAAAACAAGTTGGAGAGGGTCAGGACGTTTGTTCGCAGCGCAAGCGGTCGTGCACCCTCGCCCTATGACGAGCCTACTTCTCCGTCGAGCCAAGCGTCTGAGAAAGCATCGAGACCGGCTGCCGGCAAGTCACGCGCCATGGATCTGGAGGACGAGTTTGGAATCTTGGCTGCATCGAAGAGGATCAAGGACACGAAGCAGGCCAGAATCTCTTCTGAGGGCAATCCTTCCAAAGCAGCAGCGCCAGCAAAAGAAAGCGCGCCGGAGGACACCCAGCCAGGCTCCGGGCGCGCTCCTTCCCACGAGGAGGAAGAGCACGTCGCGGATGATCAGACAAAGAGCGGCAGTGCTAGCACAAAGTCTACGCCTCCGGGAGCAGTCCCGGTCACTACGTCGAAAGTCAACGCGCCCGACGACGAGAGCGAACTCAGCGATCTGACTGATTTGAGCAACTTGGATGCTTCCGAGCAGAACCAAGGCGAGGAGGACGTTTCGGAGGACGACTCATCGGACGATTCAGGATCGTATCAGGCACGCCGGCCCGCGCGCCCTCGTGGCAAGGCCAAGAGCTCACGCACTGGCGCGACAAGAAAAAAGGCGGCTGCAAAAGGGGGCCAGGCTACCCAACGCCAGCCAACCAAAAGTGCCAGGTCGAAGCCGGCGAGGAATGCCCAGCGGAATGCTCGGTTCGGTGTATCGTCAGACTATGAAGGGTCTTCCGAGAGCGAGGAGGAAACTGCACCCAAGAGGAGCAAAACGGCGAAAGGGGGTGGGACAAGGAAGACTTCTGCCTCTCGGGCCAATAGCAAGAACAAGAAGAAGAGTTCGCCCGTAGAGCAGGCTGATACACAGGGAAAGACGTCGAAGTCGGCGAGGGGCAAAGAGAAGGAATTCCATGAGTGAGTGTACGCCCAACACAGCTAGGAAGAAAGAATCCGTGCACATGACGTCCCGATGACTGACATTTAGTTGCGACTCTGCTGACCATCTTCCGCAGCCCATTGGACGACTACGTCATGGAAGAGGAAGAGATCTTCGAGTTCTAAATGCGCCCCTGTTACCAAGCGTCCAACACAGCTTTGTGTGGTTTCCTCGTCGGCGACCCCGCTGGTCTTGGCTTAGCGCTCGACGGCGATCATCTCGCAACCGCGGCCCGTCCTACACTTTCACTTCGACCTCTGCTGATGTGGACTGATACACACTAGGCTATCAGCCCTCCTGATGTCTTTTCGGGCCCTCCTCTCTTGCTCCAGTGCTCAGCTCGATCTCGGTGCCCACGCTTGTCATCGACGGATGCCTATGTACCTCTTTACCCTGTTGTACTTCTATGGGACCATGTGTGCGTCGTTTGTGGACCTGAGATGTATTCAATCCATTCCCTGATCCGTCTCCGTGTCTAAATGCGGTCGAGATGATCGAAATTTCGCGCTTATATTACGGTCATGTTGCAACTATGACAGGTATGTACAGTATGAGGACATTTCTGAACGGCTATCAAAACATTCCTTGACACCATCGATATACACATCAAGACAAGACCCATTTCCTTTCATCAAGCTCTCATCGTTGTTTGTCGCGGCCGATTGTCACATCTTTGGCCGGCCTGGGATTCATCGCTCCGCTCGCTCCGTCGGTGGCGTCTGGCTAGCCATGGCCTCTGTGAGCTTGGCGGTGAGCTTCTTCCTGCCCTCATTGAGCGAGTCCCAGAAGCTAGCGTGCTCCGTCTCGGGCTTATGGTCCCACTCCTCGATGTGGCTCCTGATGAGACCGGTGTTACCGTCGTACTTGATGGTGAGGAGCGAATTGAGGCTCTTGAAGGGCTTGGTGGCACTTGCGTCCTCCTTGCGGTAGTAGTCGACGACTTGGTCGATGAGGAGCGTCTGCTCCCCGTCCTTGACGGCGACGGAGTCGGACGCGGGAGTGACGCCCTTGGCGGGGTCGCTTGCTACCCTGCTTGCGGCAGGCGGCGTCTCGAGGATGCGGAAGAAGCCAATGTTGGCGCGAGGGAACAGCGAAGGGAGGGCGTTGAACTGCGCCTTGATGGACTTCTTGCCGCGAGCGAGGCCGACGGGGTCGTGGAATACAGCGTCCTCGGCGTAGACGGCGTAGCTCTTCTCCGTGGGCGAGACGGTGTAGAGCTGCTTCAGGGCCTCGATGATGGGTCCTTCCTTCTCGGTGGGATTGCGGGTAGGAAGGTTCTTGGACTCAATGGGCGAAAGGCCCGACGCGTTGGGGCGCTGCTCGGCGGCGGTCATGGCTTCTGCACGGGCAGTGGTGGAGAACCAAGAGTTGGTATAGCGGTTGCGGCCTTCGTGGTAGCGCTCTCGGCTCGGAGCGGTGAAAGTCACGCGGTGGATTTGGTACTTGGGTCCTGGAAGCGGAGGCTGCTGGAGAACTGGGGTCGTCGTCAAGGCACGGGTGTACGTGTGTGGACGAGATGTGGGCGGTGCGGAAAGGAGCGACTTTCGCGGCATCGTAAGGTTGTTGGAGAATAGGTTGCGCGACATGGTATTGGTGTGCGTGCAGGGATGAACTTAAGTACTTGTGCAAGTGGGCGAGGAAGCCTTCGCTTGGGTGTTTGCAGAATGGCGTGCGCTGCAGGTTTCTTGCTTATGAAAGGCAAAGCTGACCAACTCGGATGCAAATCTGTCCAGGCCTCAAAGAGAAGGCCGAATATATACCTTGCTCCCCCACAAAAGCGTGGACACAGCCAAGTGTAGCTAGCTGTATTTGCCACTCTGCTAGCAAGCTCCCTTGTGCTGACGCCCCTTCAGAAGCGCTGAAGTGTCAGCTTCCTTCTTCATCATTCGTTGCATCCGTTGCGGACGTGTCCCGCTGCTCGAAGCTATGATTTCAATTCGTCGGGACTCGCACACCTCAGCACCTTGCACAACTCATCAGCTTCGCGGCGGGACCAGTGGATTCCATCATCATGGGTCGGTTGGTGGGTCAGCCAGCCAGCCAGCCAGCCGGGCCTGCGTCTCCACATACGCGACATGCAGGGCCTGCCTGCCTCAGCTCGATGCTGCGTTCCCACGCGTCCGCGACAAGAGTGCCCCGCTTCCGCACCGCACCGCCTTGCTGGGAGTGCCAAGGCATGCGTGTGGATGGCTCTTGCGACGCGGGCCAGATGACGAGACCTCTCTCTCTCCTCTACGACCGCCAAAGCTGGCTCGTGTCGCACTGCGGGGTTGGCCAAGGTCGCAAGCTGACAGCCATCTCGTGTCTCGCTCCTATAGCAAAGTCGAAGTGGTTCGATCCCAAGGCGGTCCCGCAATGATATCATCAGCGACGCCGAGGCGGTGCCGCCGTGTTGGCATCGCCCTTGCCGGTGGCAAGGATGCGTGGCTTTTACGGTCCCGCGTGGTGGGCGCGTGGTGGGCCCCAAAGAATACCTCGGACGTGACCAGAACGTCAATCGGGCAACTCCGACAATCGAGCATAGATGGAGGACCCTAGAGGGCGGCCCCGTTCCTTCCGCTTTGTGGGCCCCACATCCTCTCGAGGTGGAGAGAGGGGGGCGGTGTTGGGTCGCAGCGGTCCCGCTTTGATGGGGGACCATAGCGGGCGGGGACAACTCATGTGACTTTGGAGGAGGACCTCTGCGCTAAGACGTACGATGCCATTCCTCGAGGTTCGACCAACGTCTTGGTTCAAATGCCTGAGAGAGCAGTGAGGTCAGATGGGTCGCTAATGCACGCATGGGCAATCGAGCGGACCTGCCCGTCCCGTGTCGGTCACCACGCGAGCCGTGTTTCGGCTGGCTCCCTTACGGACACGAGACCGGTCCCATCTCATACCAAGATTGGTGACTGACTGAGACTCCCGTCTGCCGCGCTGGACCACGGCGAGTACCAAGCCAAAAGGCAAGCTTCCCTTGGCTTCCATTTTTTATTTTTTATTTTTTATTTTTTTTTTTTATCCATGAGTCTGAGTGAGACTCACATCAGGTGTCTTGCACCTCATCCTCAGTCACTCGGATCATTGGGGCAAGGAGATCAACACGACGCATGGCTCGACGGCAGCGGAACCGATTTTGGTGGTTGAGGGATAGTAAGTGGTGACCAACCCGACCTTACGGCCGTCCTCGGCCCCGCACTTTGTGGAAAGGAAGCATACAGCATGTCGGTGCGCGTCCTTGATGGTCGAGAAACTTGTGAGACGTCAGCAAAGGCTGTCAGCAAGTACGACTATTCTCGCTGGGAGGATTGTCCAGCTTCGTTGTGACGCTTCTCAATGGCAAAGATCTCTTTTGATCTCTGGGCGTATGGGCGTACAAAGTATGGCAAGCGCGTAGGCGGCAGTGCCGCGCTACGCGTCGCGCTCTACGAGGATGCAGTGGGTCCATCCATCCACGCGCGTGTTGAGCGCATGCGCATGAGCCAGAAGTCTGGGTGACGGTGGTTCCATCATGCCTATGCTCGATCTGCTCGATCAAAGCAAACCGTAACTCCCTCATTGCTCGACAACGCACATCCAACCTCCTCTCACGGCCTCGAGCCGCTACGTCAACGGCGCTCCCACTCGGTGTCCCCATATCAGTGGCTGCATTCACGGTCTAGATACCCTTCTATCCTCCTTCACCCCTCTTGTCCCTCCGTGCTTCCGCGGTCGCACAGCCATCGGCAAAGCGGACACGCGTCTGTACGCACAACGACTTGACCCACGGAGAAGCATCACCTGTTGCTGCTGCTGCGTCGCGCGGCTGCTGCCAAGATGTCGGGTCACCACACGTCTTTTCACGGCCAATCGCCTTTGGCCGGGCGAGCCCCGCTCTCCCACCTTCCTTCCCAGCACCATCCGGGCGCCTCTCTACAACCTCCAGCTGGCTTTCATCGCACGAACAGCAACCCTAGTCTGCACCCCACGTCAGCTGCCACTGTCGCTGCTTCGCGTCAAGCTACAATCACAGAGAGACAGATCAAAATGGACGGTCGCGAGCGTGAGTACATGCCAGCAAGCATTCTCTGTAACGCCTTTGCTTCTTGAGTGATTACGCAGAGCCAAATGGAAGTTGACTCACACTTAATCTTCTCCTATCCGCCCTGGTCCTCTCTAGCGTCCTATCTGATCCCTCCATCGCCAACATCCCGTCTCCTGCTCTCGCTTCTCTCCCCCTTCAGGGATGAGATTGCTTGGTCCCTGTCAAGGCTCATCCATGCCTCACACTTCTATCTCGAACACCTGGTCCTGTCCGAATGGTGCGGCTTGGCCCAACGGCTACTGAGCTTTGTTCAAAGACTGAACAAAGCTGCAAGGGACCAGCCAGGCTGGGAGTGGGAAGAAGACAAGCCTGCTTGGGTCGAAGACGACGATAACAGCGATCTGGACGAGGACGAGGACGAGGACGGGTCAGCGAGGGCAGGTTCCTCGTCTCACAACAAACGACCCCGCTTCGACCCGAGAAGCAACGACGAGCACTACTTCATCCTCAACGCAGCCATTTCAGCCTCGCTCATTCTGCGGAATACATGTCATAGTCCTGACAATGCCCTCTGGCTGACGAGGCAACCGGAGCTGCTCAAGGTCGCATTCGAGACTATATCCCTCCCCGAAGATGTCTTTGGCTTCGAGGGCAAAGTGGGCCTTGAGGAGTCTGTCTTTGAGGCAGAAGAAGAGACGAGGCTCGAAGGCATCCGGGAGATGCGAATGTACTGGATGGAAATTCTCCGAAGTCTCGCCCCACGTATGAGACTCTACGATCGCAGTGATGCCGTTCGCTTCGAAGACGGTTCGGTCGACCGAGTCAAGCCTACTCCTGCCCCTGCTCCTGTTCCAGCGCCCGCGACTGATGCTGCGCCTCCGCTCGACACCACGCTGTCCCTAGCCCTCCGCCCGCACTCATCAGATCAAATCTTTACGCGGGCCCTGCTCTTGCTTCATTCGACGGCAGACCGAGCTCTGCTTCTGGCTGTGCTGCGCTTTCTGGCCCAGCTCATCAGCAATTGCAAGGCAGATCCCGAGGTCTTCATCGAAGAGCCCGTAGTTCTTGGAGACAAGCAAGGCTGGAGCCCAGGTATCGTGTCACGATGCCGTGAGCTCCTCCCGCTTTGCGAGCTGGATCATGATCTTGGAGAGGCCGTGTTGGACTGTCTGGACGCCAGTGTGGATGTTGCAATCGACGACAAGTCGGCACTCGAAAAGACTGCGGCCATGGAACAGGATGCATCGTCAAGCGAAGAGCCTAAAAGGACGTCGGGGCGCTCACTGTACGCCAATGCGCTCAGGCTGTTCTCGTCGGCGGCGCCACCAACGGCCAAGGACTCCTTCGAAGCGGTGGGCAAACAGGCTGTACCCACGATGAAACTCCTCATACACATGCTCTCGCTGCACATCACAGCGTGGGAGCGGACAAGCAAGATTGTTCTTCACCCGGTCACGCATCCACTACATCTCATCCCTTCGAAGTATGCTCGCGAGCGCGAGAGGCTCGTCAGCGACCCGAAAGCCCGTGCGCAAGAACAGACGTGGTTGGCACTCAGGAGTGCCAAGGCGGAGGGTGGCATGTTGAACTTTATCACTCTCAGCGAGAAGATGAAACTCAAGGAGCTTCCAGAACCCGAACGCCTCGTCACCTGGCTCAAGATGGTCACAAGACCCGCCGGGGGACCAGGGAGCAATCCGGAGAACCCCTATTACCTAACACAGATGCAGCTCTGGACTTCGTACAGGGACACCTTTACGCCCTTGATCGACGCCAGTCAGAAGACGGGCAAACCTCTGCCGCCTTTGATGGCCGCCTACGATGTCATCTCCAAGACGACGGAGACCATGCCGGAAACTGCTGCCGTTTTGATTGACGAAGAGGATCAGCGCATTGGCGGTCAAAAGTTCGTGGTTAGGGGCTTGGAGGGCCATCTTCGCCCCGAGGTGACGAAGTACAACTGTCTATGGAGAGATTGTCCCGCGTCCAGGACTGATACGGCGGAGGCGCAAGCCGACCATGTACGCGCTCACGTCGACTTTGCAGAGGACCCCTCGCAATGTCGTTGGGCTACATGCTCCTATCGCTTGCCAGCGCCGCGTACTGGTACCAGGACACGCGACGATGCCAAAAAGTTGATGGTGCAACACATTTTGACCCATCTCCCCGAGGACACCAAGGCTCAAAACGGGAATGCTGAAGCGAGTTCAGGCGAGGCAACCACCAAGCCCTCACCGCCGAGTCTCCCAATCCCCACGTCGGGAAGATTTGTACCGATCTCTGCGCCGAAAGCGGCCGACGCAACCCCGGCCAAGCCGACTCGTCATCCTCACTCTGTGTCGGCATCGGCTCCCTCTATGGGTACATTCGATCGACCCTCGTCGATTCACTTCAACGTTTACCGGACTCCCTTTGATCACCAAGCGATGAAAGGCGAAGGCCCTGCATATCTAGCTGCGCGCATCCTGATTCGCGTTGCCGAAGCATGCAGGACCGTACTGGGAGATGCTAATGGCCAGGACGCCATCTCTGGAGCGAGGCAAGGTGCGCGAGCGAGGGGAGCCGACGGCGAGGAAGACGACGAAGAAGACGAAGATGAGGACTGGGTCACCCGGGAAGAGAAGCGTGTCAAGCTCGACTTTTCTGATCCCTCCTCGCAGCCTCGATTCGGCATGCCATTCACCCTCCCCGAGAATTGGGATGCCGCCGTTGCTGCTGCTGTTGCCGCCGCCGCCAAGGCCGACGCTGCAGCAGCCGCGGCACGCGCACGGGCGAACCTCGACGCAGCTGGCGGCAGTGCGGGTGGTGCTGAGTCCAGCGCCGCTGGCGAGGCTGTCATCCAGCAGCTGACGCCCGAAGAGCTGAGCATTGCGCGGAGATATGCTGAAGCAAAGGCAGCGCTGCAGGCGCTCTTGGCTGTAGAGGACGACATGGTCAAATGGGCCAGCGGGAACGATATCCTTTCCGGCGAGCTGCTCCTGGCGCTCGATCATTTGCTTCATACCAAGGGCGGCAAGGTCCGGACAGGCACCCGCCGGCATCGCAGTGGAGCCAACGCTGCTAAAATGACTGGGGCGGCAGGTACGTAAAGAGCAGCCATTCGTGCAGGCGAGGAGGAGCTATCACACGGGCCTTTGCCGCAAGTCGCAATAGTATATCTCAATGATTTTTGGTGCAAGTATGACGAATGCAGAGATTGTGAATGATGAAGTATATGCAGGGGCAAAACATGACGAATAAGTATTTGTGTCGGGGGGTCGAGCCGCCACTACGCCACCCCTCCACCGCCGGACCGCGTCTCCCCGTCACATGCGCATCACGCCCCCTCGGCGCGCTTGTGCAGCTTCGGTCCGTCAGCCTCACTGATGCGCCCTTCTTCCTCGTCCTTCTCACTGTCCTCATCCCCGTGTCTCTCCTTGTATGCCCTCTCCGCCTCCCAGGCCCAAGGCAGATTTGGCGTAAATAGTGCCTCGACGCGCTCGAGGGGGCGCCTCGCCGGCTCAGGGTAGACGAGAAAGACGATGACCACCCAGAGGAGGTTGAGCGAGCCAAAGACGAAGTAGACGTCGTTGCGCAGGGCAGAGAGAATCGATGGATTCACGAGCGTCGTGACGCCACAGCCGACTGCCCACCCGAGGATGCCAAAGGCGTTGCCTTGCGCGCGCATCTCAGGAGGGAAGACTGTAGTTTGGGAGGGCAGGCGGGGATTAAGAAACGGGTCAGCGATCCTGCAAACGGGGCAGTTGCCCGTGAAGCGAGCTCAGGCGCGGCACTTACTCTCGGTAGGGTATAGGAAGGCCGTCGTGCCCCAGCTGGATGCGTAGATGAGGTTGAATGCAAAGAGGAATACGCTCGCGCCGCTTGCGAGGGCCACTCGCTGTCCGGGGTTCGAAGCGCGGTCCTGTGCAACGAGGAGTGCGCTGCTCCCAAAATTGACGACGGCGAGTCCCAGTGCGCCCCAAATGAGATTCTTCCTGCGGCCCATGCGGTCCACGATCTGCGCAGAGATGATCGTACCGATGATGCCAATCGAGTTGATTCCTCCCGAGAGGCCGTTTACGGTCAGGGAGTTGAAGCCTGCCTGCGCGAGGAGTTCCGAGACGGACACAGTGAGGAGGGTGATGCCCGTCCACTCGGCCATGATTTGCAGGAAGAAGGCCAGCCAAGCGCGGCGGGTGAGCCTCTTCTCGTTGGGGAGAGCGCCCGCAAAGAGGCGGAGCATGTCCAGGGGGTTGGAACGCCGCACACTGCGAGTTGAGTCGACGATTTCGTTGAATTCGGCGTGCAGTGCTGCAAGTTGTTTTGGACTCTGTGGGGCACGCACGTGCATCAATACTTTCCACGCCTCGGCATTGCGTCCGACGGAAGAGAGGTAGCGTGGAGAGTCGGGCAGGAAGAGGATGCCGGCAAGAAGTAGAATGGCAGGCACGCACTGGAATGCCAGGATGAAGCGCCAGCGGAACTGCGTATGTCCTCCGTCGATGAAAGACAGGCCAAAGGAGAGCCAGTAGGCCGTAGCGATACCCAGGTAGTTTGCGACAAAGACGTAGCCAATCTGTGCACCGCGTTGCGGGGCTGGCGCAAGCTCCGAGACCCACACAGGCGTGATGCTGGTAATGGCGCCGATGCCCACGCCGGAGATGACCCGCGCCACTAGCATAAAGGCCAGATTTTGCGCAGCTGCTTGCAAGGCGCCGCCCACGACGGAGAAGATGACAAAGAAGAAGAGACCGCGGACACGGCCAATGGTATCGGCGACCCATCCGCCGACGACGGCACCCTGCCAGATTGCAACATTGAGTATATGCACGTCAGCGCCTGCCCGCAAGTCGGGGTTTGTATGCATGCATTCGATCGACGCCCGGACTTATCGCAGGCTCTTTTTCATGGTTACTCACGATGATGCATCCCACGTAGAAGATGGCAACGATCCCGCCTTGCTTAAGGACATCAGCCCCGTGGTCCTCGGCGACGATGCCGACTGTCTCAACGTAGTCTGGGGACGAGTTGACACCGCCCATGACACCTTGGCTGTTTCGCAGAATTTCCCGTGTAGGCGAGGGAGGGGGGAGCGTATGTGCGTTAGCCGAGATGCACTGTGGCAGAGTTCGGGGGTTCGGGAAATCGAGCCTGTTGACACAGGACGACGCAAAGGGTCTGCTGGGCACAAAAGGTGACTCACTCGTAGCCTTCGAAGAAGATGGACACAAGGGCAAGTGCCTGAATGGACAAGAGGAGCCTTTTCGATGATAGCTTGGCCCATGTTGGGTTGCTCTCGCTCGCTTGACTATGATCCGGGACGTGCAAGCTCGGGGCTCGCGAGTGGTCCGTCGTCTCGAAGCGTCTCAAGGTAAAGTCCCCTGGTGAAAAAGGAGGGCTCATCGTAGACATGTTGCCGGAAATATCGTTTTCCCTAGGAGGGGTCAGGGGTCGAGGTATAGGTCGCAGCATTTCCATTGTGAAGGAGAAGTGCTGACTTGGGCAATGGTATATAATGGGCCTGGTGGGGGGCGTCGTGGGAACGGAGAGTTACAAATCAAGTGGCAGAGGTCAGACTGGTGTCCTCCTTGGGTCAATGGCAATGGCCTACACTAGACCGGTGAGGTCCGTGGTGGCGGCATGTATTGACTCCAGACACGAGCGGTGCCAGCAGCATTTACAATAACTGTCGGCCCAAGCCTCAATGAGGTAACCAAAAGGCGGACGAGGTGAATATTGGCGTGCTCAGGTAATGCCCCGCTGTCAACGAGGCTACCGGCGAGCGGAGCGGCGGTTGATTCAAGGGCAACGTCCTCCTTCTGCCTCAGATGTACGCGAGACAAGGTTTGAAGCGGGGGACCAGGGCGCAAAACGCAAGCAATTGCTCGCAGGACGCCCATGCTGGTCATAGGCGTTTGATTGAGCCGAGGTGAGATCCAGCGGCGTAGCGACAGGTTGCCTCGGCATGGAATGCGTCAGGAACCGAGAGGAAGGGCGGTCCAATCCCTTGGGGGGCGATGCAATCCTGTCCATTCCACACGAGTGGCCCCGCAGCAAAGGCTTGCGTAACGAATTCCGATTCTTCTCGGACCATAAGAAGAAAAAGCTGCGTAGCCTCCATATAGCAACTCACGTGGCGTTGTATGTTTGATCGAGGCGTAGTAGAGGACAGCAACTTTCGCCGGCTTCGCCGACTGATATGCGGGTTCGGACGTGTTGTGCGCAACTTGGCAGCAATGATGGTTCGGGAGAGTCCGGGGTCCTTTTTTGGTGATGGCGTAGCGATGAGAAGCTCTAAGGCGCCACTAGTCCTCTTGCGAGTGGTCAAGCCTGGTCAAGAGCCTGTGCTTCCGAGTCAAAGTACCAAGTTAGGCTAAGGAAAGCCGGGGTCGGTCCTTTAACGGCCGGGCGATTGAGTCGCTTCTACACGGGCGAGAAGGGACTGCAGACGATGGGCAGTGCGGAAGATGTGACATCCGGCTGGCGAGGGTTTGGGTTTGCTTGACAACTGCAGTACGATCTGTCAGTACAATCTCGGAGGCTTGCGGAGCATCGCACGCCGCAGGAGCCGCCGGTGGAAGCAATGTTGGAAACCGCAGTTCTGCGATTTGAGGGTCAGGGTATCTGGAGATCAAGGAAGGGCAGGGCGAACGAAGAGATTGTCTGAAGTTGTTTGGGATGGAAGAAATCTTCGTCCACGTAGGTCATGAATGGCTCTTTTTGACGACTTGACGTCCAGAAGAGCCGGGTCAGCACGGGTGGGCCATACATCGGGCCCATTGTGTTTCAGATAGGCGTGTGCCGGCGAGACTGTCTCAGAATCCAACACGAGAGTTTGGGAAGAAGTGGGCCATCTTTGACGGACTTGTGCCGTGGGAGAGATTTAGTGAATCTGAGTTGTATGTACATACTGTATTGTATGTATGTTATGTGACGCATCTGCCAGATGTGCGTGGGCGTCCATGGAGAGGAAAGCAGAGGAGAAGGTTCCTACGTGAAGCAATGCAGGCAGGCAGGCGAAGCCGGGCCTTGCCAGGGTCGGTAATTCCGCTGGGCGTAAGTGCGGTGGGTGTGTGCATGTGGAGAATCAGGGCGAATTCTCAAGATGTGCAACCGAATACTCCCAGGCACCAGCTCCGACGCTCGCACGGCCGCCCAAGACTGACGAGGTGTGAAGCGGAAGTGAGGGCGGGCGGGCGGGTGAATGGTCAGGTCGCGCTACTGTACACAATAGTCAAGTCACTTTACCTCGCAGCAGCAGCAAGCAAGCAAGCAAGCAACACATCAGCAGCGGCAGAAAATCCGATTGGCTTTCGCTTAGATGCCCAGTGCCGCACGACCAACGATCACGCGCCTCTGGGACGCACGCACCACGCAGGTGGGCGTCGACGCTTGCCATGTTCTGTGCCGGGCGCTCACCGCCACGAGACGCAGCAAGAAGCGACCACGGCAAGAGGGCCCGGCAGCGCAGGCGGCGTGGACGGCGTGGACGGCGTGAGCAGCATGGAACTCTGGGCATCTGGTTCCTAGCTAGCTCAATGAATTGCTTTCTGCCTGTGCAGGCGCAGACACTTGGCTTCCTAAGGGCCGACCGATTGCAAAGAGGGGCAAATTTCGGAAATGATAGCGGCGTCAAAAACGTCAGAGCCACGGCCACACACGGCCCGGCACAAGCTCGCAGGAATCCACGGCGATGGGCGTGACGAGCCCGCACAGTATAGTATGTACTTATTGTAAGTAGACTGCATTTTGACTCAAAACTCTCGGCACGCGCACAAGCTCGAAGAAAAGGTAATGACGTGAGCAGAATTCACTTGCAGTCCTTTTGGCGTTTCATATGCACACGCACTCGAGTGATCGTCGATCGGATCGGTGCAAGTCGGTCGTAGGACCAACGGACGAAGGCACAGTCGGTTGTAAGTGATGAGATTGCCGTTCCGCGGCTCAGGCCATCCTCGTCGGAGATTTTCTGATCCAGTGCGTGCGTGGTCCGCGCCCTCCAGGGCCTGCGGCAAGGGCAAGCAAAGGCAACGCGAAGCAATGCTTGCTCCCGCGCCGCCAGCGCAATTCAATCGTCGTGACGCCCATGCGCCGAAGTTGCCATTTGTTTGTTTGAGAGTACATCGCGCCAGCCCAGCCAGCCCAGCCAAGAGCCCGACGGTTCCCCGTTGCCGCGGCTCTACCCGTCGACTGAAAAGTGCAGCCTTTCGCTTTGCAACCGAGGGCCTCTCACTTCTTCCAATTACTGGGCTGGTATCGGGAGATTAGCCGGCGTGGTTCAGTGCCGGGAGGCGAGGGCAGTCGGGTGGCCGCCCGCGGCTAAGCTTGAGAGCATCCTTTCTTGAGGGTTGGCTGGTGTGCGATCGCGAGCGCGGCTTGAATGTGCAGTGCCGAAGGTACATAAAGTACAAGACTGTATTGGACTTCCTTTGCCGGTGCGTTCCCTTTGACGCCACCAAGGCGGCGTAGCAGCAAAGCGGAGCTACCTTTCACGTTACGTGTCAATGCTGGCGCCAATCCATTGCCGGAATTGTCTGTCACGATGACAGGAGCAAGCGTGAAAACAAAGAAGAACGCCGGCTTCTCTCCGGTGCGTGCAATTCGGCGCAACTGAAGCGAGGCTGTGACCTTGGCCGCAGCATTCACTGTCGTCGACTCGACCCGACCCTGTGCCCTAGGTGTCCCGGGCCAATTGAGGACTGGACGCCAGGCTCATGTCTGGTGATGATGAGCGTCTTTGCCCATCCAGCTTCCCATATTGGGTAGGCTGTTCCTTTGCGCCCAGAGCGGGACGTGAAGACCATCATCTATAATACCTTGACACCAGAACTTGGCGCATGACGGGAGGCGTCGCTATCTACTTGTACTCGACCTTCCGATGTCTCTCAGGTCTTTGGGTCGCACCCACCACTCTCTGGCACTCGTTTCAGGCTGGCATTTGGGTGTATGCGGCGATCGATCAACACGCAAGCAATCGCGCTTCGCCGGCGCCAGAAGCAACAGAAACGGCATCCGCGAGGTCAGACGGTGATCAACCCACGGCTCTCGGGGTCCCAGTTTGATGGCTTTGTGAGGAAGCACAGGTGAGACGTACCGATCGCTGACCTCCAACGCGGACGTCGAACGAGTACCATGCACATGTCGAACGGGAGCCATGCACTTTTTTGGGCCTTCTGCTCTGCTGACAGAGCGTCGTGGTACGTTTGTGACGATCAGGGTCCTCGATTGTAGCGCAGTGTCTTCGTGCAGATTCGGATCGCCGCCTCCTCTCTCACGTTCGGACACGATTCAGACGCGAAGCAGTGTGTCGGCAAGTGGGTCTGGCTGCTCACTGGCCGCGAAGAGAATTTCGGAACTCGCAGCATGCGCAAGCGGGACGTGGCTGCCGCCGGATATTATCAGCCGTACCGTAGTCAGCAAGACCATAGCTGTTGGGTCGACCCGTGAAGAAGCGGCTGTTTGGGTCAAGGACTGCGCCAACTCAGGCGCTGCCTCACATTCCTGTCGCCTGGCGCGCGGGTGGCGTGGCGGGTAGCGGGGCGGGCGTGATGGCACGACGCGTGGGTTGCCCAAGGGGGCAGGCGACGCGGACGCAAACGTCGGCATCACGCTTGGGCCTCGCGCTGGAGTCTCACGATGAAGCGCAAAGCATGACAGTGGCTTCTCATGCAAGCGCAAGAGCAGCTCAGACAAGACTTTGAAGCTTCCAGGCGCCAGGCAGTCTGGAAGGGGTCGCGAGCGTCGCCGCACGTAAGGTTTCCTGTCTCGGGAGATGATCGCCCCTTTTGCTCGACTTTTTCTGGTCGCACCGAGGGGGGGACCAGCCTGCCGGGTTTTGGCTGAACCCGGGAAGAGGGGGTCCGGGTCCCTCGCGGGCCATCCTCTGATGCCGGCGACTTGACGACGCGAGGCGAGACACTCATTGATCTAGACGCCGTGGTGAGCTGGTGCCTGAGGTCCCCGTTTGTGGGCGCGTGTGAGAGGCCGCGCGCGCGCCATGGGCTCTGGTTCGGCTTTGAAATGAATGAATGAATGGTCCCGGTTCGGTACGAGGCTGAGACCCAAAGGCCCGGTCAGACTGACTCTTTTGTGCCCGCCCCCTCACGACTATGTATCATCCCGCTGTGTCCTGGTCGATCGTGCGTGTCAGAAGGGTCTGTGCCTCTCAGTTCTTCATTGTGGGGAAGCCGAAGCAGCCTACGTGAGCATTTTACGTCATGGTGTGCGGCACCTCGGACTCTGGTCTGGATCGCAATCGGCATGGTGCATCGCTTTTGTCACTTTACGCAGTTTCAATGTGGAAGGCGAGAGCCGGCCGGGCGCGGGGAACGAGCGTCGCGAGCGCGAAGAGGGGTGCGGGGCTTGAGCGTGTGCGTTGCGTGCGCGTACTTACACGCGCAGGCACCAGAGGGGCGGGGCGGTGTTGGTTTCACTTTGGTTGGGCGCAAGGGCAAGGGCGCAACACTCGGTCCTCGGGTCTCGCGCCGCGCACACTGCGGCTTCGTCTCACCCTCTCTTCTGCCCTTTCTTCGCCAGACGATTCGCCATCGGTCATCATTGAAAAACGATGCGAGGTCCCGAGTGGTCCCTGGCCAGGCAGCTCGCCGGTCGGAGTCAAGCGGTGAAGCGGAGAGGTGTGCCGCACTTGCCTCGCTGCGCTTCAGAATAGCAGCAGCGAGAAACAACACGGGGGGGCCGGGGGGGAGCAGCGCAGGACGCGCGACGCGCACAGCGACGCGCAGGCCAAGAGGCAGCCAAGCGCATCGGATGCGCGCCGAGATGCATCACAACTTCTTGAAACTGCCAGCTGCAGGAGAATCCGGCGGACAATGGGCGGGCGCTGCGCACACACGCAGACACGACGAGAATTCTCCAAAGTGGGAAAGTCGGTCTCTCCTCGTGTGCCTTGTGCCCGCACCGAGGTTTCCTCAGACTGGGCCCCCACTCTTCTCGGCGGGGGCGAAGACAGGGCGCAGCAGAGACGCGCTGGACGACTTCCGTCGAGACGACGACGACGATGACGAAGACGACCGCTTCGTCGCCCAATCAGTCGCATTGCGATCTGCTGCTGCTGCTGCTGCTGCTGCCAGCATTCAGGGCCAAGTAAGCGAGCGAAGGGTCAGATCGGTGGCAGGGATTCACTCACGCCCGTCTCAGGCTGCTCTCACAGGCAGGGCCAACTCGGCGACTCATGTCGTCGCGTCACCCACGACACAAACCGCGCTTGAACCCAATTCGAGACGCAAGGTGCCCGCTCCGCCGCCCGCCCTGCCGCACTGGATGAAGAGAGGGGGTGGGGCCTGTTTCGCGAGGGCAAGCTCCGACTTTAGGCACAGCGACAGAGGAAGCGACTGCCAGCCAGGCGGCCGCCCACCGCCACCTCGCCTCCCCACCCTCCCCCAATTTGCACCGCCGTTTGTTTTCCCTCGTCCTCGCACCGCGAAGTCAGTGCCAAAATTCTGTGAGTTTGCGGATCGCTGAATGAATTGGGCAATTGGGCGAGGCTCGTGGGTTTTGGTGCCCCTGTGCTCGGCTGTTTGTCTCTCCCGGGTGTCCGTCAGCCCGACCTCGTCAGCTCTGCAGGTAGGCAGGCCTCGGCGGGTGGGCAACAGCGGGTGACGAACTCAGTTGGGCGGGCTGCGTTTGTATCCCTTAGCAAGCCAAACACGGCGGCGTAAGGCGCACGGCGAGTGCGAGCCGCGCCCGCCCGCCCGCCCGCCAGCCAGCCAGCCAGCGGCACACGCCCCTGCCTGTTCGCTCGCTCGCTCACAAACACACGCACAGCCTTTCTCGCCTGTGCCCCC
>RRYC01000356.1:0-19212 GCA_004016185.1 Quambalaria eucalypti
CATATCGGGATACCAGTGCCTGTGTATTGTATCAGACCATGACCCAGGACGTGAGAACCAAGAAAAGAGAAGTGCAGCATTGAGCGCGTCGCGGCGCATCCAACAACAAAAAAGATAGGCACTGAACTGCAGCATCCAGGATTCCCGCGTGGTCCCCCACCGCAGTACTGACTGGACGGTACCCTGCTTAACTTCGCAGATCGGACGGGATGCGGTGCTTTCAGGGTCCTATGGCCGCAGATGACCGGATATGTTGTGTGGCTGGAGATAATCCCCTCGACCCCTGCTCCGACCACTGCGTCACTGACCCACCCGCCTCGGAGCCGAGACGGAGCTGTGTGGTGGAGGAAGGTTTACGCGAGATGGGTGCGAAGGGTGCGAAAGCTCCCGGGTGACCTGACTGACCACCTCGACACGATCTCCGCACTCGCAAAACGCATCACAGACTTGCCGTTGATCTCCGCGCTTCAGCTCCTCGGTATCAACCGCTGCCTCCTCACTCACACGCCACCATGGCCTTCGCACGCAGGGCAGTCTCTTCGCTGGGCCTCGGCGCCGGCGCCCGGACGTGCGAGGCTCTCCGCCCACTCTCCCAGCAAGTCGCTTGGCAGTCGACATCTGCCTGGGCACTCACGCGCGACGCAGCTACGACGAGATCAGTGCCTCTGCTGCGGCGGCAGTCCTCGCGTACCCACCATGTGGCACTTCCCGCCTGCCCTCGAAGCACGCCCACGACGACGCCCACGCACCTCATCCAGCGGCGGCATGCCTCTGCATCCCCTCGCACACCCCCGCGCGCCCTGCCCACACTCCCAAACACCCGCCTGCGCTACATCATCATTGCGGGCGGCGCGATCCTCACCTGGACGCTCTTCACAATGTACGCGACGAATGCCGAGCGTGCGACATCCACCGTCTTCCGCGCTGCGCTGTACACCGTGCAGACCGACTCGCGCACCGTCGAGCTCCTGGGCGAGCCAATCGTACCCGAGGGGACGCTCCTCGCGCGCACGTTTGGATACATTGGGTCGCTGATGAGCAGTATGAGCGCAGGCGGCAAGGACGAGGTACTCGGTGGGGGCAAGGGAAGCCGCTATGGCGCGCCAGGGACGGGCAGGGGAGGCGACGGAGTGTGGGTGAGCGGTAGTATCAACATGATGAAGGGGAGGGTGGATGTGCGGTTCCGCGTCAAGGGAAGCAAAGGTGAGTGCGCGGTGTGCGCCGTCTCCCATGATATCCCTGAGCATAGACTGACGCTAGTCCCACGTGATTCTCCCTGCCCTCACCGCCCGCACAGACGCAGCAACAGTCTACTTTTCGGCTTTCCGCCCATCCCGCGAATCACGCTTCGAGGACCTGCGCTTCCTCGTGGTGCCAGACAAGGAGGGCAAAGAGGGCGGCGGACAGCGGGTCAGCCTGCTCGATGATTGATTGTGCGAGAGCGCGCGTTAAGAGTCGTATCGAGGCGGAGATAATGTACATTGTGATAAATCCAGTGCGACCTTGGCCCGTCTGTGGTGTAGGCGTCGTGCCTCAGTAGGCCATTCGTTGGTATTGGGATGCAGAGAGAACGCCCGAGCCCACTTGTGAGTCCATGAGCCGCAGACAAAATGCCATGCTACAGCGCTTGCTTGCCTCTTCTGGGCGACGAATAGCGGTGTAGGGTATCCTTCCTGCTGGGCGCGACGAGGTGTGCGTCAGTACCTGCCAGCATACAGCGTCCCGCAGGCGACACTGCTCGTAGCGAACACCCACACCACCATCTACTCCTAGCTCGCCTCTCCTCTCAGCGCCTTTGCGAAGTCCTGTTCCCTACAGTATGCCAACAGCGAGCATAAATGCTTTGAGCTGCGCACAGAAACCACGAGCATCCCCACTGCTTCGTTCGTCTCATCTTGCAGCAGCAGCACCGGCCCGCAATAGTCCCCGAGAATGCTAGCCGTCGGCCCAAAGACCATCTCATGTGCCTTGCCCGATCCTTGCAGCGTCTTTTCGAAATCGCACGCCTCGCCCTCGCCCTCGCCCTCGCCGACGACGACGCCGGGCGACTCGTAGTGGAACCATACGGGTTTGCCGCGACGCTTGAACACCCCGCTCGTCTGCATACAGAGGTTGTTGCTGTCTGTGTCGTTCGCGCTTTCGCTCTCGCACTTGGGTATGTCGGGCGAGGGAGAGCGGCCGTAGTTGTACAATCCCGCCAGGACGGAAACTACGAAGATGAGGAGCTGGAGCTGCATCGCCGTGAGGATAGCGAAGGCGATGCGAGTGTGGGAAGGATGCAGGGCAAGGAGCGGAGTGGAGAAGAGGAGCAGACACGCGTGGGAAACAAGAGCGCATCGCATGTATTCACTCCTAGCCGAGGCTTGCGTGCTTGCTCACCAGTAGATGCGGCGGAGCTACCGCAGCGGCATGGCTCGAGTCAAACTGGACCATCAGCATTCCGACGCATTCAACAAGAACAACGAAGCGACTTCACTCTTCACGACGGAGCCAATGCACTTAAGCGACACAGCCGGCATACGAAGATCCTGCCTGTTGATCTTTGCGATAGTCACCTCGTGCCTGGGCGAGGCATACCACGCGCTAGGGTTCGATCGACAGCCAGAACTCGAGTAGATGCATTCTTCGAGAGTGAACCATGCTCAAGAACCCTTCTGCAGCAGCGGCTACTAGGAGTACCACAACAGACGGGACAGGTCACTCTTGATAGCGCAAGTGCGTGGCCAATGGGGCTGTTGGCGCTGCCTCTTCTTCGGTACTCCGGTACAAACAAGACTCGGGCGCGAGGAGACGGTGTCACGTAGTGCGCAGAAGCAGTATCGAGATGGCTCTAAACATGCGGAGACAATGCCTCCAAAAGATTGACGATCCATTGAGACCTAGTGAGAGCTTGTGGCGCTTAGTTATTGCCGTCGCTCGGCGGTATTATCGTATCGGAGCGGCTCCTTTACGAGAAGCCCAAAAAGGCTTGAAAGCGACTAGAAACTTGCGCAGCGCGGAAACTTCAGCCAGCGATGCCGGGGTAGACGGCTCTCCGAACTCAAAAGGGGTGCCAGGCGGTCGACTGGCAACGCAATGCGCCAGCCTGGACCGGTGGTACTCCCGCTCTAAAATCTCCGCATGCTGAAGTTGAGCGATTCCAGCCCCAGCCAAGTTGATCCTGTTACTGCGCTTTTGCAGGTCCAGCTGCGAAGTGTCCGGTGCAGAGCTAGACCGGCGGCTTTGGGTTGAGCCGGCGGTCGAGGCGGGACTGAGGGGTTCTTGATTCCCACGGTACTTGTTGAAGAGCGTGAAGAAGCGGGCTTCTGCTGTAGACAGGCTGTGGCAAAAGGGGCGGAGCGTGCCCATGGAGCATGAGGCGCCAGACTGTATCCCAAACTCTGTCGAAGGTTTGGGGGGATGAGAAGAGGAGTACGGTCAGCGCTTGTGCGCATACAGAACAGGTACGAGAGTGTGAGGCTCGCTGCTGGCGAATACTCACAGAGGCAACTAGTCCGAAGACGCTTTTCCGCGCAAGACATCCCCGAAGAGCTCCTCGCGGCAGGCTTCTGCAAGACGACACAGCTGCCTGGGGCCTCGCAGGGTCACCACCACCAAGCCTTTCTTGACCTCGCCCAGAAGGATCGGCTTGCAGCTATCGCGAACGATGCTGTCGCCGGGGTCCGTGAGGGCGAAGAGTGCCTCGGATGCTGCCGTGCGCAGTTCCTCGTCGCCTGGCTCGCCATAAATTTCGTGGAATGCCCAAACGGCCTGACTGCCCGTGTTGAACCTGGCGCCCCCTGCCTGGACGGCCCCGGGACCGCTCTTGCAGTGGAGCGTGTGAACTTCACTGTCGGTGTGATAGGTGCCGAAGAGCGCGATGGCCATCAGGCCGACGAGCGCACCGAGGAGGATGTATACGCGCATGCTGACCGGTCTGCAGAGTAAGGGCGAGTAAAGTGAAGATTGACGAGGCGTGAAAGGCGACTGAGAGCTAGAGATTATTGACTAGAGCTGATTGAGCAAAAGAAATCTCAGATTGGCAGAGGATGGAAGGAAGACGCGACAGAAGCGTAAGAAGGGAGCATATATACCTTTCTCGAGGGGCGTGGCCCAGGGGCGCAGGCGGTGCGTCGAACCTCTGCCTCGCCGCGCGCCTCGCTCTTGACGTCCGTACAAGCCACGATCCGCCACTCGCGGAGAGGTGTGGGATCCGTAGAGCTTCGACGAATGGGCTAGTGACCGATTGTTTGCCGCTAATACCCGAGACGGACCAACACTACGTCAGAAGCAGGACCGGGAGGTACCTTTATACGAGTTGGTTAGCATATGCGCGATTCGAGAAGCTAGAAGAGTGGCTGCTCCGTGTGAGCATACAGAGGACAGCGAGCACCAAAAGGGCTTAGGGACGGTGGAAAGTGAAGTCGCGGTGGATGCGTCTCCATCGACGGCATACATCGAGGCACAGGAAGGACGCTGATCGGGATGAAGCCAAACGAGCGGACATACTAATGCTTCACTTTGGTCGAGGTGACTCCCTCAATGCGCCGCGCTATTCATCGCGTACTCCCGTAGCTACTGAAATGAGGTGTATGTATTCCAGTCATGGTAGGGATCAGGAGGCGTCGTGCCAGTCTGGAAAGGAGCGTGTGGAGCGACATTCTGCTGTAGAAAGACTGTGGCAAAGGAGAGCGAGTCCATGCCGTTCTGCTGTCGCGAAGAGCGAGATACCAATGACGAGTCGAATTTACAACAAAGAACAGCTTTGTGGAAGGATGTATGAGCAGGTAAGTGTGAGTCCTTCCTACCTCTAGCTAGTGCTGCGTCGCATGTCACTGCACTTTCGAATCTTTATTGATATTGGATGCGCATTGGATGGTACGCCGACTCGACTTATCGCCGCCACCTCGGCCCATGGCGCTTGACGCCACCCCCCAAAGCTCCTCGGCAGGATCGAGAGATGCTTGCTGCCGTCCGTGAGCTGGACTCGTTCCTGTTGCTGCTTGCTGCAGATGCGAAGTGGTGGTGCTGGAGGATACGAGATAGAGACGGGTACGGCGTGAGTTGGCGAACTAGCTGAAGCGTTAAGTACGTTCGGTCTTACCTACTTACCTACGACTCGAGGTCTTCCGAGCCAGCCCAACACCGCCGGAATTCGTCCCTGGCTGTCTGCGCAGAGCGATCTGAAGCTCCGTAGCGCAAGTGCACGATCTCTTGGCCGATGGTTGGCTTTCGGCGGATCGTGTCGCAGCCGCTCACTGACTCTCCCGCGACTAGCTCCCGGCCAAGTTGCCCCGCGGGGTCTTGACGACGTCTTGCCTCGCAGCCCGCTGCCGTGTACTCGAAGCGGTAGAAAATCTTGCGACGATCGGGGCGAGGTGCTCGGATCCAGAGGTCGGACCCCCCGCAGGTCTTCGTTTGGTGTACCTTGGTGACCGCCCACGAGGCACCTTCGCCGAACCGTATGGTGAGCTGTATAAGGATTTGTGCACCCTGCAACAGGTCGACCACGGTTCGGGTCGGAGTATGATTAACTTGTACTTCTTGAAGCGCAACGACCAGGGGCAGGATGGAGGTGAACGCGATGAGGGAGAGGAGGTGCATGGCGGCGATTCGCATGGTAACGGCGAGTGCGAGTGGGAGGCGTGTGGGTGGATGTAGATTTGGGTGTAAGTATGTGTGTGTAGATGGAGCTTCGGTGGGAGCTGGGCGAAGAAGGCAGCTTTCGAAGCTATTGTGGCTGTGAATGTGGATGTGGTGGGAGATGGCTGAGCAAGGCACCTTTCGAATGGAGATGGGAGGTTTGAAAGGCGTCGAATCTGGAACGAAGTGGGAGCGGTGCCCGAAGTCGTCGAAAAAGCCGTGTGCAGCAAGTTACCGTAGCCTGGAGGTTATAGCCAAGAATCGCAGAACAGGGGGATTTGGCCAAAGTCAGAAAGTGTGAACGGATAGCTGCCTGGATCGATGGCATATCTCGACGTCTGGCATGATGGCCGCAAGTGGCGAGAGACGCATTCACAGCGCTGATACACACAACACCTATACTCACATTGTGGCTGATCCGCCAGTTATGGCTGCGCCTGTCCTAGGCTCTTCAGAGGCTGCCCTCGGAAAGATCGCCGAGGTGGACGTGGGTGCCGTTGCAGCGCCGTCCTTGGCAGGAAGATTCAGGTGCAGGTAATCGACATCACTTTGGATGATGTGAGCGAGCAACTCCTTCTGTCCAGCAGCCGCATACATCTTTGGCAGGTCATTGCATTTGGTGTGTAAATGCACCCGAAGCTCCTTGATGATGATATGGCCTGACAGGGTGCAGGGTGCAGGCGAGTCGTCGGGCGGTCCCACTTTGATGCAGTCGGCACTGTTGGCATCCGCGAGTTGTGCGCTCGGACCTCGTGCCTCGGCGAGGCATAAGACTCGCTAAGCTCCGAGAGCGAGAGCTCGAGTGGGGGCATTCTCCAACAGCGAACCAGCCTCAAGAATCCTTTTGCGGTTGGAGGAGTCCTCATTACTTGTAGAAAAGCATGGAGAGGCTGTAGAAAAACGTGGAGAAGCGGCGTCTTGCTGTAGACAGACTGTGACAAAGCAGAGCGAGGTCACGCTATAAAGAGTCAGGTCCTGATGACAAGTCGCATTTGCAACATGCACGACGGCCAGCATCCACCCGAAGAGGGCGGCGTCGCAAAGTAGGAGAGAGTGACGACGAGGTTGCGGACCATGACGATGCGGAGAGATGAGCGTGTTTTTGGGACGAGTCACTTCGATGTACTTACAAGACAAGAATTGGGTGGCGAAACCATGCGTGAAGACAGAAAATTTGGCGCATGGGGAAGTGGTAAGCGGAGGGTCGAACGAGGTTGCGGTCCAGGTTAGCCGAAAAAGATTGACAGCTGGTGGTAGACTGGTGGTGGCGTATAGGGCAGTGGTAGAGGCGTAACGAATGCAGGTCGTAAGGAGGACGAAAAGGCCATGCGGATTTCGTCGATATCCACGACTAAGCCACTGAAGCAGTTCGTCCAACGGGCGTTGCGCGGCGCCCCCTTGGCGGCACCCTTCATGGGCGGTGAAGTCTCCCGGAGCGGCAGTAGGCCAGTGTCGCGGCCCGCACACGTCCGTCCCATTCCACTCTCAGTGTCAATAGGCGGCTCGTTGGGGCGCCTTTCAGTGACGCGCCGCGCACCAAAGAGGCCGCACAGGCCACTCACGCCGGGGGCGGGGGAATCTGCCTGCTACTCGCAGAGATTGAGTGGGCCAGGGCAACACGTCGAGTCGAGCGGCGTCACCTGTAAATTCGGGAGAAGCCGGTCAGCCGGTCCTATCTAACTAGAAGACACCAGTGAAGGAGGTGTCAGACCCGCCTCGGACCCGAGATCCGCCGCGAGTCGACGGAGGCTGCGTTCGTCGGAGAACCCTCCTTTCTGCTCCCCTAGCTCCTGTTGCTCCTGTTCTCCTTTCTCCGATAGCTTCTCCTGACTCTCCTGAGCATGTCACGACGTCTCTACTGTCCCCAAAGGCTTAAAAGCCGTCTTTCTCTGCTCATCCGAGTCCCTTTTCCACCATGAATCTCAATTCACGCTTTCTACCGTTCACGTGAGTACGACAGATTTCCGAGCATGGACCCTCTCGGAGAGTGCATCTCGACATGAGCGCTCCACAGCGCCGAGGCACCGCGTCCGACCACTGCGGTATGCTCATATCTATACCCGCCTCTTACAGTCGTTTGCATGCTCTACCCTCTTGGCGGCCCCCGATAGGAAGAGCTCCCAAGCCCTTTGCAGCCATCCGCATCCGCTTGCATCCATGCGCTCGCATCTTGCACTTCTGCTCGCATACATCTGCTTGCATACTCCGGTTTCGACCCGCCCAGTTGCTTCCATGCATCTGCATCCACTATACTCGCGCACTCTCGGCTGCAGCATACGATTGGCCGGCAGGTAGGTAGGTATTCAGAGACGAGTCAATTGGGTCCCGTCTCCGACATGTCTTGCAGATAGCACGGATCTTCAATACGACTTCTTCCCAGGGCGTACAGAAGAATCCGTCTCAGCGCATAAATGCTACCTACCTCAAACGACCCAATGGGTTGCGCCTTCACCTCCTCCAACGAATTCCACCTCATCCAACGAACTTCATCCCATCCAACAACATTGATCATCACTTTCACACATCGACTCCACACAATCCCAACATCGGCGGTCGATTCACTTTCCCTGCCGTCCTAGTTTCTAGGGTCCTGGCGGTGACTGCAGGCCTCGCCGGGATCGTCCTGCTCTGACAATTTTGTTCCGCTGCTGGACTCGTCGATGTGAGTGTGGTAGGGAGGCGTGCATCTGTGTACTGTCTCCCCATGGCCGCTGACTGCCTCGCCTCGGCCTTCGCCTGCTCCCTGATGTTTGTTACCAGCGGTACCTATTTACAGATTCTGACGACAATCTATCTAGGCCTGGTTCTTCTGTATGCCTCATGGGTTTGCTTGATTGCAATTTCTTCAACTTTCAGGATTCGGTACAACATTGCGGCGATTGAAGAGACGGCAGAGAGAGTCGGTGTGCTGACAGCGTTTAGATAACATTTCCGCAGCTCTAGGGACCTTGAGGCGCCATAGTTACCGCCGCACAACAAGACATGGCCAGGAGCGTGGTCAGAGGTGCCATTCGGTACACTGGGCGCCGGTGCAGGCATCTTTGTTCCCACCCTCGCGCTGAGGATGTGAGTCCAGCGGATGACACTGTGAGACCATTCCCGTTTGGTGACGAAGTCAGCTAAGCCATTGCCCCTACCTTCTTGCCACTTTGCCTAGTGTTTCCATGATTCTGCAAGGTATCAACCTCAGGGGCTTGTACGCTAGCTCAGGTACGTTTCGGCTCCGCAAATTCTAGGGGCCTCCAGCACCTACTCACTGGTGCCCATCCACTCTTCGCTTTATGCCTCAATCGTTACAACCATCACGTACCCGAATTAATAGAAGCTACAACCACTTTCCTCTCTCCAGCAGTCAGCACACTTTCTGCGTGTGCCGGCGCAGCAGTCAGCATGGCTGTCCTTTCCCTGGTATTGAGCTACAAGATCTCTGTCGACCAGAAACGGCGTACAAGGCACAAAAAGCGAGCAGCACATCAAGCCGAGCTCAGACAGCAGACAGCAGATCGTGGCTACAGAAGGCATGACTTATGAGGGATCTTTGCCCTAGCGGCGTGTCAATGCCAGTTAGCAGTCCAATCTATGAGTCCATTGCGCGAGTGCAGAATCACGTCATCTGCGAGCGCGCAGACTTGCTGGGCAAGAAGAGGGTCGCACGTTGAACCTTCATCATCGCCGATTTAGACTTGATACCATGACTGACTAGGTCGGGCAACAGTGTCGCGTCGGGCAACAGAGGGTAGCCAGCGCTTCCAGAAGCTTCCATGGTGATGTGAAACACTTCCAGCAGTGACCTGACGTCTCTCTCACACTAATGTGCTCTTTGTGGTCCCACCAAAAGAGCCAATGTCTGCTTTATCTACCCTCTGTTGCCCGACGCGACACTGTTGCCCAACCTAGTCAGTGGTAGTATGCATCATCATTTTGCTGGTGTGAGGGAGACCGTCTTCCTTGTTGTGAAAAATCCTTGTTGTGAAAAATCCTTGTTGTGAAAGAGACTGTCACCACAAAAATATTATGATGAGACTGTTCTCCAACGCCGAGTCGTCGTGAGTCGGTCTTGTCTGAGGCTACACTGTGGGTGAAAAGAGGAAGACAAACGCGAGGAGAGCTGGAATGGTGGATTCATGCTGATGTCTGTATGCGTGGCGCAAGTCGCGTGCGTCCACGTTGCCTGGATGCTATGGCCAATGTTGAAGGGCTAGGAAGAGTTGTAAAGTCAATAAGCGTGCAGGGGGAGCGGGTCTGGATTAAGGGCATAGGCACATACGCGTCCGCGGCGATGGCGTCAAGTGGGGAGATAGACGCTTCAGCGGCATATAACCTCAGAAAAGCTCGTAGTACTGAGGGAATGATCGAGTCGACGCACATGCGTCTCTGCCATTTTCAGTAGCTTCAATCAGAGGCGTTGCAGCGGTAGCCGTGATCGCCGTCGAGGAAGTCGCCGTCCTTCTCAATGCGGCCGTTGTGGCGGTCGATCATGCTTCCAATTGAAACAATGAGGAGCTCCTTCTGGCCGGCCGGCTCATAAGCCATTGCGATGCCTCTGCGTTCGAAGTCAGAGTACATGCCACGTCCGTCGGCGAGGATGCGGCCTGAGAGTGCGCATGGCGCCTTCGACCGCTCATTTGGCCCTTCCCTGGCGCAGTTGGTACATGCGACGGCCCAGCATCCACCCGCAAAGGGCGGAACCGCAAAGTGTCAGAGAGAAGACGAGAACGCGGACCATGATGATATAGCGGGAGGAACGTGATTTCAGAGCAATTGTATGTATTCACTGCAGCAAGTGGACGAGCACGTGTAAAAAGGTGAGGGGCGGATGAGGAGTGGAATGGGCGAGGCTACTGAGGAGGCATTTCCCACGGCATTGCCTCGGATTTGCTTCCGCCTCGCCTCATTTGCGTTGGCGCTCTGCGCTGCTCAATCGCCTGCCCTTTGCGGACGCCGCCCACATCGAGCCTCGTCGAGGGTTTGGTTTCTTTCTTCGCAGGGTGTGACGCCTACAAATACTGTCAGCCGCAGCAAACTCAAGCGTCGGGCTGGTATCGGTACTTCCAGTGTATCTCCTCTGCCGATCGTCTGCCAAGATAAGAAATTGTCATCCATCCAAGCGCCCATCCTTCAGGGAAGGTTCGAATCCTCCGACAATTGCGACCTTCGAGGAGCCCGTACTCGGACTTGTACGCGAGATCGCGGACCATTGCCTCTTGTGCTGCCTTGGCCGTGGCTGTGCATGGTACGCCGGAATTGACCGTCTGGTAAACGAGCCAGACAAGCACGCCATCTTTTGCAGTCACCGGCTCGGAGATTCGCAGGCAGGGCTCGGCATATCGAGGGTCTGAATCTTTGGTGTCGATCGTCTTGTAGATTGACGCTGCGCAAGGATACGCACCCCAGACGTTGACGAGCGTCTGCATTACCGAGAGAATGGTGGGTTCCGTGTGGACGAGCGGCGTGGGCCACCCATTGCTACAAGTAGCGCGAGCGGCTGCCCAGCGGTAGTCCATAAAGGGCAGAAGCAATCGAGCGGCAGTTCCAAGGAGGAACAAGGCGTTGCCGAAGAGGAAGAGGGGGTGCATATTGACGGAAACGTCGAGGGAAAGATTTGGGACAAGCTTCGAGCGGCTCAGGGTGAGGCTGCTGAATCGAAAGCAAGGGGGATGCGGTTATAGGTATGTACCTAGGGTCTTGCATCCACTCTCTATATAAGTACCTATGCTCCACGGAGGGACGCAGGCGGCAGCAACTGATGCTGCGCCGGAACCAAGGGGGTGTATCAGAGGTCACAGGGCAATTGTATCCATTCTGACGCAGTCGGCAGCTTTCATTCCTGACATCTTCGGATGATTCCGCCATGTCGCAGCTTGGATCCGCGTTGAGAAGCGCTGCGTTGGCGTGGAATAGCAAGAGAGAGTAAAGCACATATGCATTAGAGCTCGCCCTCCATATCTTCACAGCATCTCAGTTCAATTTCGCAACGTTTGTAATTGAATGCCGCAGCCTGCACGTGCGTCGGCTGACTCAAGGGCAACCTTCCTTCATCGATGTCCGTCTGGCGAACTGGCCGAGCATCTGACCACGGTTGTAGATCCGAGACCCTGCGGTGGTCACCCTCCTTCTTTTGGCGACTAACATGACCTGTCGATCATAGGGGCGCCGTGCGTGTCCGCTTCCACGCTGAGACCGAGGAAGAGAGTGAAGGCGGTGTCCGCAAGCGCGGCTCACTCACCCTCCACAATTTCACCGCTTCGATCGCGGGACCGCATCTCGGTTGTCAACGCGTGTCAGCCGCGGCAAGTTGGCGGAAGCAAGCTCCGACGGGACCATTCTTGTCTGTCCCCGCCCGCAATGCGCCTGACCCCACGCTGCATGCATGCGGATAACACTGCGGGCGCAAGCGGCTGTTCTTCCTCCTTCCTCGCTTCCGCCTTCCCCGACGCTCGAAAGTTGCTGCCGCAGACCACAAGGATATATAAATTGCATCGTCGCGTTTGATGAAGCTTTGACGAGCTGCGCATCATCCACACTTGCAACTCATCTCACCTACGACGCGACCTCGCCACGACACTGCCTCGCACGTTCACAATGAGTACCTCGATGGCGACTCTGCCCCTTTACCAGCCCATGGACACCGCACCAAAGACCACGCAAATACGCAGAGCCACCTTCACACCAGCACGCCTCATCGGCTTGGGCAAGATCCTTGCCCTGTTCCTGTTGGGCGCCCGGCTCCTCCTCCCATTCGCCGGTCCTCCCTTGGGACAAGCTTGGTCCACCTGCAGGGAAACGATGCCTCTGCTGCTGCCGGATGTCGATTTTCTCCGATCGCCCTTGATGGAGCTGGTGGATAGCGTCGCGCTATTCCGGACCGAGATGCGGCTGATGGCTTTCGGCCCGGCAAAGTGCGTGTGGACCTTCACACCCCCCGCTCTCTACGATGACCGTTCTGTATCAGAAGACGGTCTGGTGGTCAACGAATGTCGCCCTATGAGTGTATCTCCGGATACGAATTACACCGCACCTGGCTGGCACCCCAGTAGGCCCCGCAGCGACGCTTGCCACCCCTCGGAATGCAAACTCATGGAATGTCGGGTTCCCCACAAATGGTGACCTCAAGGACCTTTAGCATCATCCGCCGACGCGACGTGCGCGGTCAGCCACTTGGCTCCATGGACGTATGTCATATTAGCTCGAGGCATCTTAGTCATGGATGCGTGTGTATACCCTGAGTCGTGGCGAAACTCGTAATATATTGTTTCTCCGAAAGAAAAGGAGGCGCAACTTCCTTTGACCGCGTCCTTCTCGCGCCCTGTTCTCCAACCGCGTCGTGCACGCGATGGCTCGCCTCAACAAGGCCTGCGAAGCGATGCCGCCGCCAGCCCCGGCGTTGTCCCTGCATGCCCACCTCCTCGCATGCACTGGAGTCGACGCCCTGCCCGACCGCCAGACTAGACGTCGGCCATGGACTGAACCCACATACAATCGCTGACGCAGGCCCGCGACACAAGCGCAGCTGGGTAGGAACAGTGAGGGCTCCGACCTCGACCTGCACTGCGCTATATCATTGCGTGGCCTGTGCGGCAGTTTGACGCGCGGCACGGCGCCCCACGAGCCGTCTAGTGACAGGCAGGGTTGAATGGTTGGACGAACCGGCGTGGACACTGGCCATCTGCCGAACTACGTGCGAGCTCTGGCCGCTGGGCTGGAACTCAAGCGAGGCTGCGGGTATGCAACGCCCCGCCCCCCTGCCACACCCCCAACGCCCGCTCGCCCGGCAAGGCGGCCCAGTCGTCCCTTCGTCGGCCACTTACCACGCACTTACCTCCACACCACCCCTACGCTTCGACGCTGCCGTGGCCAACTCGCAGAGATCAATCTCAATCGACCATCATTGCGGCCACGCTGCTATGCCACATGGAACGAACTCCCGAGAGTGTGCCAACCCGTGCCACATACCTACCTGTCATACTCAATGAGTGGCGCGGCGGAGCCCGAAGCAGTGAAGTGAGGTGACACAGCATGGGATCAGAACACGGCTGGCTCCCTTGTTTGACGGTGGACACGAGACATGGGCGCCATCTGGCTCTGTTCCGCCCTTTGGCCGCTCCCGGACAGAGAGGCAGCAGAGGCGCTTGCGTGCGCCGACGCTCAGCGAGGGCAGCTGAGTCGATGGTCGACTACTCAATGACCCTCTTAAGCATCCTAAGACGATTCGAAACGCTCCCTCCTTTCCCCCCACTCCCACAACATTCTACAAACCAATTCATACATCCAAAACTACAGATACGCTTTCATTCCTCACAGCCATCTTTTAGTTTTTCATCATCCCCAACATGCTCGCCTTCATCCGCTCCCTTTTCTGCCTCGTCCTCCTGCTGGCGCTGGTCGCCACAGTCGCGGCGCTCAACCCCTTGGCGCAGGTGCAGGTGCAACATTCCAACTTGCGTCAGGCGGTCGACTGGATCGAGGGGGCTGAGGCGCTCCTCACAGTCGTGGGAAAGCTGGCTAAAGCTATCTCATGGGTGTCCGACTGGCGCGTCAAGCCAACTTCAGGCGCGTGCGGCGATGGCGTGTATGGCCTTCCCGCTCCTTACCCGGATCGGCGAACGGTCTATTGGCACGTCGAGTTCACCACCGCCGGGTGTGAAATATTCAATGAATTCCACATCCTCGGTGAGCTCGGCAAGAAAGTGGCACCCGGACAGGCGGTCCTAGGCTGTACGACGGTGACTCATCCCGAAACGAACATCGAGCTGGCTCGAGTGGGAGGGTCCGACCGCTCAAAAACGATAGCCACGGACAGATTCTTGCATTGTTGGGCTGGGGTAGGCTCAGAAAGAGGAGCTTTGTAGCCGCCCCTTTTTTTGACCTTGATGGTCGCTCCCTTTGTCAACGGCTTTTTGGCATCTACAGTGAGTAAGTCGTGGGGTATTCGAGCAGCGCGATGGTCGGTTGGGATGTTAGACGGCACATCATGCTTCAGCCAGCTCAGCTACTCACATCGTCCCCTTCCTCGTCTCGTCCTCTGCCACTCTCCAGCGCTTCTACTTCCACCTGGTCAAGGACGACGGGCTCTCCTTTTCCTCTTTTCAAGGACGACTGGCTCGCCTTATTGCGTATTGTGAGCGTCGAGAAGTATGGACCAGGGCGAGCAGGGGAGAGGCCTCTATCGCGCGAATGCTGGCTAACCCAGCTTGACTATGTCCGTCATTTGCGCACAGTGTACACCGGATAACAAGTAATATTGAAGGAAGGCGCTCTGAAAGAGGGGGAAGATGGCAGACATGCTGTGCCTTGGTCGAACCGTCACAGCTGACGCGCGCAGAATGCAAAAGACCATGCGGATCTCTTCCGTATCGACCTTCGGGTAACTTTGCGCTGCACGGCATCCTTATTGCCGGGTCTCTCGATCCGCCATTTCTCGTCACCCTGCATTTTGGCACGGCCGGCGCTCCTCAACCGCCTGTGAAGACTGCGTTGCACGCACACGCACACGCCCAAATGCACATTACACCGGTAGACAGGCCGGAACATCCGCGACAGCGGTCATACATCTTAAAAGGAGAGTGCTCGTGCTCGAGAATAATCTCTCCTCTTTGACTCGGACTTGACAACTCCCTCTTGCATTCTTTCACGATCTCTCTGCTCTTCTCTTCACGCGGCGGGCTGGTTCATGGCCGCATTCATACCACGCTGCCCCGTCATGCGCAGTTTCATCCCCTACTCTTCGGTATCCTTTTCATACCGTCTTTCACTACGCCTTCCGGCTCCTTCTTCTTTCACTCACAAGGCTCTTCGGCATCAACGAGGCTATTCGTGCCGTTCCTCTCCGGCGTATTTATCTGGCTTCTCGCGCCTCATATTGGCCTTCTTCCTCACCACTTCCTGATCGTCTAGAAAGCTTCGACTTGTTAGTCGACCATGATGACCCTGGGATCCCCCCAAGACTCCGATTCTGTGGCCCCGTCCGTGATCTGCAAGTTTCTCTTCTGGCACAAACTTTCTTTCATGTCCCCACGCTTCGCCTTGCCGTCTGCCAGAGAGGGTGTCTACGTTCAGCATACCGACGATGGCCTTGCATGCTCCAGTCTCTCTCAGTGTCACAACGACCTCAATCCTCGTCTCTGGATCAGGACGGTACCATCTCTCGATGGCTTTGCTGTGGTCCCAGCCACCCAACGCTTTTGGCAATGCCGGGGGGCAAATCTCTTGAGCAAGTCGGATTCGGTCAGGAGCTCGACATGCGTGCACTTTGTACGCGCCCAACCAAAACCACGTACCGTCGCTTGGCCGCCGAAGTCAGTGGTGGCCACGCTGCTACCGTCGAAGCTCAGTCTCGTCACCTGCAACAACGTCGAGCAAATCGCTGAACAGGTGAGGTCAAGAATTTTCCATCAAGCCCAATGCGCGCTTCTTTCGATGTGACACCGGCTGCGAAGCCTGGAAACGATTTGAGCTCTGCCGGACGGTGGGCATCGTGCTCCTCTGTTCAAGTACGTTGGCTCAGCTAAAGCGAAAGTTTCCGGCCACGGATCGGTACCATGAAGTTACTTGGCATGGTACTTTGCCAGGCCCAGAATAGCGTCTCTTGGATGGGGATCGCAGTGAATGCAGTGGCCTATGGCGCGCTACCCTCTGCAGCCCAAATGGAGGACAGCGACCAGGACAGCGACCGCAGAGTTACTCCGTCAGTCAGTGACGTTTCTCGCCTGGCCCTGCCGTCGTGCTGCAACAGCCTCGCTGCCGTTAGGCATTTGCTCACAGAAGCAGGGAGACGAGGGGGACCAGGACCCTGGCTGTACCGAAGCTGACGAGAAGTGAGTACTACCACTGACTAGGTCGGGCAACAGTGTCGCGTCGGGCAACGAAGGGTAGATAAAGTAGACATTGCCTCTTTTGGTGGAACCACAAAGATCACATTGGTCTGAGAGAGACGTCAGGTCACTGCTGGCAAAGTTCCACATCACCATGGAAGCTTCTGGAAGCGCTGGCTACCCTCTGTTGCCCGACGCGACACTGTTGCCCGGCCTAGTCAGTCATGGTACCGAATGTTGTCTGGCCTAACCACCCCTCTGTTCGATTTTACACCCAGCGCAACACCCCCCTCTCAACGTCGACGTACCACTCGACGCATACACTCTCCGGTGTCTGTCTGGAGCACCACGGCTGACCCCAGAAGAGTCCTCGAGAAGATCGAGGGATGCTTAGCTTCTTCGAAAGTAGCAAAGGCCAGGGACCGAACGGTCGTCTGGTTCTCTTTTGACTCTCATCCAGAGAGCGAGGCTCTATGCGTCTCCCGCGTGCAAGAAGGTGCCTGGGACTGAGTACGGTACGCAGTCCGCGATCCGCAGTATGAGTCGTTGGAAGGCCCAAAGACCCCCCGGCCACCGTTCCCCATGGAGTACGCCGTCGAGATAGGCAGGCGGTCTAGCGATATTCCGAACCTCTGGATCAGGACATCTTGCGCGGAACCGGACCAGACTTACTTCAAGCGTTGTGGCGGAGCCATGGTCACGCTGGACAGCCCTCGAAAGTGGTATTACTACACAGAGTAAGGCGCCTGCAAGACGACTGTGCAAGCCGATTTCCACAGAGACAGCATGAAGTTGATGCGAAGCACTGTTTTGACACGACGGCAGGCAATGACCTCCACCCAGGATCATTTGCCTTGTCTAGCAAGGACTTCCGTGACTCTTTCAGTAGCTTCGGTGTCGTGCCTCTCTTGGCGCTCCTTGCCTTTGCCGTATCGGCAGGTGGAGCTCATGGGAGGACCATATCGACGTCGGAGAGCTCGCAAACTGCAAGGCAAGGCTTGCCCATAGACTCGACGGTCATTGGACCATGCGGATCCTGTTCTCGCATCTCTTGCCCTCTCTCTTCGTACTGCTCTTCTTGTACGTGCGGGGGTTTCGGCGACGGCTGGCTCTGTGCCACCCAGTGATCTCCACCGTGACGATGTGAAGACAATACCCATACTCGGCATCGCCGCTGCTGGCAAGTGGGCTTCGATGGCCCCAGAGCGCAAGAATCAGACCGCACGACACACTAGTGGAACTTCCCACGGCAGAAGCACACGTCGTGCAAAACATCATCGAGCACCTATGCTCCTTGCAACCAGGCCCGTCAAGACGAAGTGGAACTGGATGAGGGCGTACTTTCGCAGAGGACAGGGAGCTCGTTGGCATATGGCCTCGAGCGCGTCTTCGTCTCTGCCCATGCGCATCTGTCCCGTCCTCCGTCTGGGTCTCCCTCAAAGCCCTTCCAAGCTGTGCCGCAAGACACCTAACCTTACTGCGGAGAGGGCTTGGCTCACGATGCAGTGAAGTGGGAAAACCAGCTTGCCGACCTACCTCCAGGTAGCCCTGAATTGCGTGCCGCAGTGCGCACCTACACAGTCATCTTGGCCCTCCTCGCCGCGCTTTTCTTCGTCCCGGCTCCTTCCCTGTGGAACCAGGCATCACGATCCGAGACTTCGCTGGCTCCGCGTGGTCACGAATGCTGCAGTGGCTCCCATCTTCTGCAAACGGTGACTCCCTCTGGCTGGCGCTAGCCCCTCAGTCCACGCTACGTCGTCTAACGCGTCAGCTATACTTCGGAAGGCTGCGCACTTAACGATCAAAGCGATCGGCGCCGCTCTTCTCCACTTTGCGCAAAGTGAAGGATGTTACCGAAATGGGTGGCGTCAGAAGCAGAGGAATGTCGGGACGGACGTACCGCTGGCTTGGTAGGTATGTAGGTAACGGCCTGCGACTTTGTCGCAGGGGCGGGAACGGTCTTTTCGGAATGCTGGATAGGGCAGGTCACGGCCAGTATGTTGGACAGTAGTGGAGGAACACGAGCTCGCACACCGCGATGAGCAGGCCGACGATATCGACGAACCCCAGGTCGAGTCTGCCGCGGACACAGGCGACTATGGCGAGCACAGCAACATCGAGCCCATGGAGTTTTGAATGTCATCCTTCAGCACCTGAAGATGGGTACCCTAGACCGGCACTGGCACTCTGGAGGCACACTCCGTTCTGAAATAGCCAATCTTCCCAACCTCTTATTGGCATTCATTCAGTGTCACCTACTGATCAAAATGACTCGCGTTGAGACGACGTCACCGACGCTCGGGTCCCCGGACCCCCTATGACATCTAGCCTAGCTCAGTCTCTGGCCTGTGATTGCTCTCTCAGTGGTCTCATGCATGTATACTGAAGTACTACCTGTCCGCCGCTCCTCAGACATTCGCCCTTACTATCAACCAACCAACCAATCAATCAATCAATCAATCAATCACCCCAACAAGTCGGTCAAGCCGTATTCATCGAAGGTTCTCTGAGACGTAGTGACGAGGTCGATGTTTGCACAAAAGCGCCTCACACAATGCTTCTTTCGAAATCTGCTCCAGCCTGACCACCAGTTGACGATGTCAGGCGCAGATTGTCTTCCCCCCCCCCCCCCCCCCCCCAAAGGGGGGGGGGGGGGGCCCCGGCCCCCCCCACAAACCACCCCATTCCCACAAACCCCCCCCTCCAAAGTTTTATCCCCCCCCCAGGGGGGGGCCACGCCAGGGGGAGGGTGTAGGGTCCCCCCCCCCCCGCCCCCCCC
>RRYC01000357.1:0-41531 GCA_004016185.1 Quambalaria eucalypti
CACACCCCCCCAACAGAAAACCCCCCCCCCCCCCCACCCCACACACACACCAACAATGGACCGTGAACACGATATCCACGCCCACCCATCACGCCCCTCGATGAGCAGCAGTAGCAGCGCCGAGGCCTTGGAAGGTAGGTGTGGCGCGCCCTCGCGGGAGGGGGGACTCAGCTCAACTTGGCACTGACTGACGCTGACGAGTACCGCACACACGCACGTACGCCACTACCCCACCCTCCCCCATCCAGTCCTTGAAGAAATGTCCAAGCTCCTACAAACGGGGTTATCCCGTAATGAACTCAAGTCTGCTATGAACCTCGTGCAACAGGGGTATTCTCCACAGGCTGTTGCTGTGAGTGCTCCAGGCGAGGCGAGGCGAGGCGAGGGTGGAGTGGAGTGGAGTGGGGTGGTGTGCTGAGAACGAGGGGTGATGGTGAATTGCAATCATTGACTTTCAAGTACACACACGCACACCACACACACTATGTCCACCCCCCCACCCCACCCACAGAAGACAATCGAGACGCTCAAGACAGAAGCGGCTAATACCCAGCAACAGCAGCAGCAGCAGCAGCAGCAGGGAGCGGATGTCGCAGATGCTTGAGGGTTGGGGCGGACACCAACGACACGCCACGACACGCTCGCGCTCGCGCACACGCAACACAGCATGCCCACCGCCATGCCCACCGCCATGCCCCCCACCCTCCCACCACCCACGCGCCTCCCCCTCGCGCGCTCCCCTCGTCGCATCAACGCAACCACCCCCACGGCCTACGCACGCTCCCCAAGCACAATGCAAGGACTTTGACAAGTACAGTAATGAATTGCGAATTGCATTCATCGCGCACCCACGCGCATACATCCAACGTACAGTACCCACCCTCTGCGCGCACAAGTACAGAACGTCGCCTACCTCTGCCGTCCCATCCCCCCTTCCCAAACCCGCGCTCACCTCTTCGAAGCCAATGTTACGCGGCGGCGATTTCTGCAAATCGTCGGGCAACTCAGTAGTACACCTCCCAGTGACGACGACGACGACGACGACGACAATGGGTCTCTCGAAACGGACATACCTTACCCCTCCAGACGATGCTCCTCCTCAAGGAGCGCTCGCGCTCCGCAGGCCGCCGCGTCGACTTCCCACGCCTACTTCTTTTCCCTCTGCTCTCTCCTCCAGCCACGCACGGCCGTCCTCCTCTCCACTGGGATACGCCCTGCCCGCAATGCGATCTTCATCCTCTGGAAGAGACTGTACGTCTACCCGCACATTGCCGCCAACGTTGCGCGCATCGACTACGTCGGCGCCAAGAAGAGTAGTATCCTCTCGGCCACCGGGGTATGCAAAGGTTTTGAAACCTAGTGCGGGGCAGGGGCGGGCGGGGTTGCCCTTCTCTGACGACTCGGGGTCAGGATGGGGATTGGGCGGCGCAGCGCCGCAGACGCAGACGCAGACGTAGACGTAGACGCAGACGTATGCGTCCAGCGCAAAGGTACTCCTCTCGACATCATGGGCGGGGGGACCAAGCGCGGAGGAACCCCCCGTCAACGCCGATGCGGACTTAGAAGAGAGGATCGAGAGGCCTTACCAGGCTGCGGTGAGGGTCTTACTCGGGGAGAAGGGGTTCTCCCACTCTCACTCCCATTCCCGCGCTGGCGCTGGCGCTGGCTCAGGCTCAGGCTCAGGCTCACCCGAGGCTTCAGCTTCAGCTTCGGCAGAGGCACAGGGGGAGGCACAGAGGGAAGCAGAGGCAGCATCCCGACCGCCTCGACTCATCTCCCACCTTGCCGTCCCCACTCTCTCCAGGGGAGCCGACGCGCACGGCGTCTCCGAGGGGACTCTACTTACTGCGAGGACAGCTCAGGCCAGCAGTGGACCAGCAGTGGAGCTACCTCTCATCGGACTGGACTGGACTGGGGTTAGCTTAGCGTGGGGTGTGCCCTGTCCACTCCATGCCACATATGTACCGCTGCACGCATGAGAGCAAGAGAAGGGAGGTTGGGTATCAGACTCTTTGTACTGACTGGGATATTGCTTCAACAAGAAGTCCAAGAGCAGAGTCATTCACTTCTCAACACTGAGCCTACGTCGCTACTACGTCTTTGCCCTCCCCCTCCCCCTCGTCGTCGTCGTCCTCCTCCTTTGCTTGCTTCCCATCTCCCTCTCCCTCCTCGTCAGCCCCGCCCGAGCCCGGAAAGAACATACCCAAACTAAAGATCTTGACCTCTGATTGCGGCCTCGTACCCGCCCGCGTCCGCGTCCGCGCTCGCATTTGCCTTTCCTGCAAGGCCTTGCGCGTACCACTGCGACTGCGACTGCGACTGCGACTGCGACTGCGACTGCGACTGCGACTGCAGCTCCGACTTCGAGTACGGTCCTGCTCCTTCCCCCCCGGGGCGTGGGTGTCCTGCTCGTGCTCGTGCTCGCGCTCACGCTCGTGCGCGTCTGCTGCAGTGGTACCAGCACCAGCGCCAGTGTCAGTGCCGGCGCCAGCGGGGAGAAGACCATCCCCCGCCATCATTGTCGTCGCCCTTGCAGCTTCGTCAGGCCTCGACTGCGGTTCGGCACCCTCCTGCGCACCACCACCACCACCACTACCACCACCACCACCGGCTCCGGCTCCGGATCCGGGTGGAAAGAAGAAGGATACGTGTCCCTGTCCATGTGAGAGGGAATGTGAGTGCCCGTGTCCCCTCCGTGGGTTGTTTGGGGTGCGCGGGGACGTAGCATGCGGATGAGAGAGGGAATGCGAATGCGAGTGTGAATGCGAGTACGAGTGTCGTCGCACGCCCTCGTTCTCGCCCGCCTCTGCCTCTGCCTCTGCCGCCGGCAGATCGGAATCGTCGGAAGAAGAGGAAGATCCTCCCTCCCCGCGTACACGTCGCAGTCCAACAGGCGCAAGTGCATACTCGTACGCCTGACTCTGGGGTCCTGCGTATGCGTATGCGTGGGCGTGCCCGTGCCCGTGCCCATGCGAGTGTCCATGCGAGTGGGAATGGGAATGCCCGTGGGAATGCGAGTGTCCGTGTCCATGCGCGTGGGGATCCCTCTTCTCCCTACCCAGCGCAACGACGGATAACGCCCTTCGGGGGAGGAGGAGCGTATCCTTTTCCTTTTTCCTTTCCCTTTCCTTGGATTTGGACTTGGACTTGGACTTGGACTTGGACTTGTCTCTCGTGGTGGTCGGACGACTGTGGCTGCGGCTGCGGCTGCGGGTTCGACTGCGGCCGCGCCGCCCGCGATCTGCCTCTACCTCTGTCTCCTGCTCCTTCTCCTGCTCCAGCTCCTTCTCCTTCTCCTTCTCCTCCTCTTGCTCTTCGTGCGCCCCGCGCCGCTTCTGGCTCCGCCTCCGCCCAAGCGGACTCGCGCCTTCCCCCCTCTCACCACCATCTTTCTTCTCATCCCTATCCCCACGCCCATCCCCACGCCCGTCCCTATCCCCACGCCCATCCCCATCCCCATCCCCACCCACATCCAACCTCAACCTCCTAGCAAGAAACTCCTCACTCATAAGCGCCAATAACTCCGGTGCGTTTGCGTCCCCGCCCGCATCCAGTGCGGAAAGGTGGTGGTGGTGGTGGTGGTGGTGGTGGTGGTGTCCTCGTACTCGTGTCCTTGTCCTTGCCGTGGCCGGACGTGTCCTGCGACGGCGGGGCGTGCCTGGGCCTGCGGACGCCGAGACTGAGACCGAAGCTGACGCTGACGCCGAGGCTGACGCAGAGGCAGAGCCCGAAGCAGAGGGAGAGTCCGGTGGTAACGTCGTTGTCGGTGGTGTTGTGGCGCTCGTGGCGATGGGCTTCGCCAGCGCCGGGGCTGAGTCGTCGACTTCGGCTTGGACTTGATCGAGGACGTACGGCCCCTCCTCTTCCTGCCCCTTAGCACCTTCCTCTTCCTCTTCCTCTTCCTGTCCCTCCTCGCTCCCCTCCTCGCTCCCCTCCTCGCTCTCCGACCCCGGCCCATCATCGACCTGCATCGCCACCGCCGGCCTCCCCATAGCCGTCAACTCATCCATAGCAGAAATAAGCTGAGCATAACTCTCAAGGAAACGGCTTCCCCCCGAGCCCGTGCCCGTGCCCTTTCCCCCGCTAACGCTCACGCTAGGCGCCGCCGCACCCAACTGCGCACGGGCGGCAAGCCCCCGGCGTGCACGGGAGCGCGAGCTCGTTACGCTCGCAGAGGGGGGTGGTGCTTGCTGGGCGGCGCTGCGGCGAGAACGCGAGGTGGACGTCGTGGAGGGTGGGGCGCGGGCGGGTGTTGATGCGTCGCCGTCGCCGTCGTCGACTTCTTCTTCTTCTTCTTCTCCCTTGAGCTTAAGCTTGGTGGCTCCTCCCTCCTCACCGCCCTTGCCTTTCACACCGCCACCGCCACCGCCCCCTTGCTCACCGCGCGCGCCGCCCGCACCGGCACACACCCTAAAGACAACGACCTGCCCCTCCCTTCCGAAGGACACGCCGCACCGCGCACCAGGTAAGATCCGGATCATACTCTGCGCAGGGACGGGCTCGTCCTGCTCGTCGTCTTCGTCGGCGTCGGGGTCTGCTTCTACGTCGGGGTGGTGCGCATTGACGCCGACGTCGACGTCGGGCGGGAGGGAGCGCGCGCTTGTGCCTGTGCCTGTGCCTGTGCCCGCGCTGGTGCTGTTGCTGGCGGCTGTGGCACTGACACTTGCAGTGGGCGAGAGGGGATGAACATGTGTTTGAACATTCCGCTGCTTGGGAGGCGCCGTCGCCGTCGCGGTCCGAGTCGCCCTGCTGCGGCTGCGCGCGGCTGCGGATACGGATACTGGTGGTGGTGCTGCTGCTGCTACGGTAACGGCGCCCTCTCCGGGCGCAAGGACGAGTACTTCCCCTCCGCCAATTGCCCCTGCACCTGCACCCGCACCTTGTCCTCCAATCTGCACGCTCGGACTCCCCGCCAAGAAACACCTACACGGGTCCATTGCCCCCGCTCCTCTCCTCGCGCACGTCTCCAGAATCCTATTCAAGCTCTTGAGGAGGAATGCGCGCGTCTTGAGGCTCACACTGGCATTATGGTCGAGGTCGTACGTGGGCTGAGCGCGAGGATACCGCGGGGGAAAGCGCAGGGCCAGACGGAGGAATACGCCTTGGCGCTTGTGCGCCCAGGGGCCGTATAGGGAGAGTGTGCAGAGGCGGTCTGCGATGGAGATGCCCTCGATGGAGACGTAGGGTTCGGACTTGCTTACTTGGAGGACTTCCTCTTGGAGGTCGAACTCTGTGCTTGAGCCCGAGCCCACACCGGAGCCCGAGCCAGAACCAGAGCCAGAGCCAGAGCGCTCCATGTTACCCCCATCGGCACGGCCGTCCCCGCCGGTATCATCTTCCGAGGAAGCCCCCAGCCGGCGACGGCGCTGCCTCGGCGACGAGTCCATCTTGGCGTGGCGTGCGTCGTGTGCGCTGGGGTGGTACCCCTCTGCCTGTGCACCTGCACCTGCACCTGCACCGCCCACACCCACACCGGGCCTATCGACGCGCACACCCCGAATCCAGCTCACCGCTTCGTTGCTACCGTAGCCGCGCCCGCGCATCCCTGCCTGTGCACCAGCACCAAGACCGAGACCGCCACCAACACCAACACCGCGGCGCTCCGCGTATGATGCGCCCACGCCCACGCCCACGCCCACCTTGAGTAGGAGGAGATCGCTTCCTAGTAGGGCTGCCGCGCCGCTCCCGCGCGTCATGTACGTCGAAGCGCCGCCCTGGGCCAGACGCTTGGACCGACGCTTGGCGCGAGCTGCTGCTGCTGCTGCGGCGGCGGCGGCATGCTGAGCTTGCGCGTGGGAAGAGGCCTTGCCACGCGGGGGCATGGCCGTCGAGCTCGATGTAGGGTGGACGAGGGGGTGTGCACCCCCTGCTGTGCCACCGCGACGAGGGGCGATGCCGGCAGGTGGTGCAAAGCCTGCGGCACCACCACCACCGCCACCGCCACTGTATGCTGTAGCTGCACCGCTGCGGCCTGTGCCCGTGCCTGTATCGAGGGAAGTGCGGCCGAGTGAGCGTGGGAAAGAGCGCGAGGCGGGCATGGCACCAGCAGAGGTGCCCAGCTTGTTACCGTAGGAGCTGCTGAGAGGATGAGCGTTGCCGCCGCCGCCGCCGCCGCCGCCGCCATGAGAGGAATACGGTGATCCTGATAGGTGTGCACCTGCACCCCCACCACCACCACCCGCAGAGAGACGCGTACCGCTCGAGGGCGCCCGACCGGCACTGAGGAGGCTTGCAGCGGCTTCTGGCGGGGGCAGCATCGAAGTCCTGTAGGCCGCAGCGGGGGCCGAGCCAGTTCCCGTTGCCGCGGTGCCAGTACCATTGTCGCTGCTTGCACTGCCGCCGCCGCCAAGAGTGGCAGGAATGGGGGGTGCGGCTGCGAGGTGGGGTGGATCGCGATAGGACATGTCACGTGCACCCTTTCTCGTCTGGAGGACTTGGATGGGCGCACCGGGTACATGGCCGACTTTGCGCATCGCCTCGTCCGTCACGGGCCACAAGCGCAGCGTCTGGTCTTTACTCCACGTGATGAGTTGGAACTGCCTATCGTCATGCTGCTCATCGTCACCCCCACGCGAGCGGAAGAGGTACTCCTTGACAATGTCGCCGTGGCCCACGTATCGCTCTACGGGGCCGTTTTGGGTGTCGTCTTTGGCCCACATGCTCAGCGTCGTGTCGCCCCGCTGTGGCAGCGTCATGACGCCAGACCCAAAGGGAAGGTGGCGGGCACGCCAAATGGGCGTAGACGTTTGAATGGTTTGTTCCGCTTCGGTGATGAGGGAGCGGGATGCAATGGCGGATTGGGCCGTTGGGGTGGAGAGGTCCCAGAACTGGCGAGCCAGAGAGAGGGTGTGGGTGGGTGAGTGGGTGAGAAAGTCAGTCGAGTGAATGTATGCTGCAATTGAGTGAATGTATGCTGCAACTGGTCATTGGCGTGAATGTATGCCGCAACTGGTCACTCGTCTGCACCCCCGCCACGCACCTTGACGGCCCCATCAAGGGAGCAGGTAACGAGCCGATCCAAACCCGCCGCCGTGGTATCTCTACTCCAATCCAGTCCATAGATCTGATTCTCATGTGCCTCGATGGTGGCAAGGGGCAGCGCGCCCTTTCGATCATCCCAGATCAAGACCTTGTTGGTAACGGCCGTGGCGAGACGATGGGGACTACTGCGATTCCACTTGATCTGGGTTGCGCCTGCGTTCCATGCTGAATAGCCTTGAGCGGGCTTACCCGGTGTGCGGAGGTCCCAGACCCAACTCCAGGCGTCGATGCCGCACGAGGCGAGAATGTCGGGATGGTGGGCACTGAAATTGATGTCGGTAATGGCGCGTGTGTGTGCCGTCAGGACGTATTCGATGGCCGAGGAGCGGGGGGAGGGTGACGAGGATGGGAGGGAGGGGAGGGTGGTGGTGGGGTATGAAGGTGCAAGGCTGGATGCGTGCTGGTGGTGGTGGTGGTGGTGGTGGTGGTGGTGCTGCAGAGGCGACGTCGACGATGAGGCTGCGGCATCGGATAGCGAGTGGTTGGTGTGGGTGAGGCTCGTGCCCGTGCCCGTGCCCGTAGCTGTGGCAGAGTGGCGAGTGTTGGAATGCCCTCGCACGCGCGCATGGGGATCGAGGTAGCTTGTATGCTGCTGCTGCTGTCCTACCGCAGGCTTGCCCGTCTCACTCGACATGGCCGTCGTGGTAATGGGTCCCCTTGGCGCTCCCTCTGGCCTGTCCAAGTTCCAGATCAAGAGGCGGTCATTGCTCGTCGAAGCCACCCAGTGCGCCCTGGCAGGGTGTGGACTCCACTGCACGTCGGCAGCCTCCCACGTCGAGAGCTGTGCGAGAAAGCGCGGCGGTGCAAAGGGTGACTCGAGGTCCACGATGAAGAGGCCCTTGCGCGCAGCTAGTACCACGTCGCGGTTCGCAGGGCTGAGGGACATGCTGCCTACGGGTTGGTGGATGGTAATCTTGGCCGAGCTGTGGAACGTCGTCGTCGTCGTCGTCGTCGTCGGTGGCGCAGGCGCAGAAGAGGAGGGGCCAGGTCGACTGCCGTTGCCTCTGAGCGCATCTTGGTAATTTTGCACACGCCCCCGCAGATGTACACGCTCGTCGATGTTGGCATGGAGGCTCGTGGCCAGGTTGGACATGCCGTTGGACCCCCCGTTGCGAGGCAGCGCATCGTGCGGCGGCAGGGCATCGGGAACCGCCATGGTTTGGCGTCAGGCCGGCCTGTGACCTGATCGGCGATGCTGTTGGAGAATCAGATGACCGCGGGGGATCGTTGTTAGATTGTCATTGTCAGGATGGGATGCAATGACATGAAAGGAAGCTTGCTTCTCTTCGCCTCCCGCCCCGGAATCGAAACCCCGCCCCTCTTATCAGACTACTGTAAGTACCGAGTAAGGTTGACTTGGCAGGGCTGTCAGACCCGTCTCGGACCCGAAATCCGCCGACTCGCGGCGGGGGCCGCGATCCTCGGAGAGCCCTCCTTTCTGCTCTCCTAGCTCCTTTTCCTCCTGTCTTCCTCTCTCCTTGAGCTTGCCCTGACCCTCCTGAGTATGGCACAACGTCTCTACTGTCTCCAAAGGCTTAAAAGCCGTCTTTTTCTGCTCATCCGAGTCCCTTTTTCACCATGAATCTCAATTTGGTGCGGGATGGGTTGATCGTCTTGATTCGGGGCAGCAGCAGCATGGGTGGGCCCTTTTGCGTTAGACGCCCATCGATGCCGATGCGAGCAGCAATGCGAGAGAGAGAGTGTGGGTACGCGGTGCGTTGTGCTCAGTGCCCGCCGTCGTCGCGTGGCGGTGTGCAACGTGTGCGCTAATAAAACAAAAGGACAAGGAGAGGAGGAGGAGGAGGAGGAGGAGGAGGAGGAACAAGGGTCCTGCCGTGCGTGCGTGGGTGCATGCGTGGGTGCAGGCCACGGCTCCCCGATGCCCGCTCGAGACGACGGCGGGACGGACTCAAGTGCTCCACCCGCCCCTTGCAAATCGGGCCCTTTTTGCGACGCTTTAATGCCGGTACCGGGGATTTTCCGCGGCGCATCACCCACCCCGGACCCACGCAGCGCACCTTTGCCAAGGCAAAGAAAGACAAAAGGGCCCGAAGGAATTGATAATCCATTCCCATTCAATTGCATCTCAATCGACTGTTGGCTGCCTGTGCCTTGTGCCTTGGCATCAGCATCAGGTTCGCATTGATACTTCAACGCCCCGCCCACACCCGTCGTCGTCGGCCCGGGAACGCCGCCCCGACAAGGTTCACCGTGCGGACCGTGTCTTCCGGGCGAGTAGTGTATAGAATTGGCAAGCCCTGCTCAATCTGAATCGGGCGAGGGCGAGGGCGAGGGTATCGTATTGTACCTTGGTGTGATTAGCTTTGCTTTTGAGTTGTTGAGTTGATTTGACGCGGCGTAAGTAGCGTGGCCTCAGCAACAGCAAAATAAGCTCCAGTCTCCGCCCAAGCGAAGCTCTCCACCCCAAAAGGCGCCCACTGGCATTGCGTTGCGTTGCAGTGCGTTGCGTTGCGGCCGCATCATGCATTTAGGCGCTGCTGCTGGAACAGGCCGAGGCGGCGGGCGGCGGGCAACACTCTGCTCTTTCTCTCTCTCTTTCGCTCCCTCGTTCACCCACTCACTCACCCACTCACTCGCCCACTCACTTGTCCTCGTGGCAAGGAACCTTGGGCAAGTCGGCGTGGGCAAAGGAGCAAAGAGCAGCAGCTCGCAAGGGCCAGCACAGCACAGGTCAATGCGTCAGCTTCTCCACCGCGACCCATAGTCTCGCCTCGCCTCGCCTCACCCTGCCCTCGCCTCGCCCTCGCCTCGCCCTCGCCTCGCCCTCGCCATCCCAACCAACGCCCACTGCCCACCGCCATCGGCGCCAACGTGTCGCATCACAAACTGCATTTGCATCGCGACCTCATCTTCAGCCAGACAGCCTGCCCTCCATCCAGCCAGCCAGCACGTGAGCGTACTGTAACCGCCGAGTGCCGAGCATTGGTTGGTCCGTGTCGCGTGCGGGACTCAACCTCAGTCGCATTTGCATTCGCACTCGCGGCACTGCGTCTGCTGCTGCTGCTGCTCGAGCGGGCGCTTGCCTCTCCTATGCGGGCATTGAACCTTGTGTCTGTGCCTCGGGGCGGGACCTGGACTCGAGTCAAGTACTTAAGTACTTACTTACAATACAATACAAGAGACCTGCACTTGCGGGTAGGGCCAGCGTGGGAATCGAGTGCCCGCAAGCACACACGCCCGCACGCCCGCCCGCCCGCACGCATGCACACGGCTCAATGGCTTTCCGGAAGCTTTGTTGTTTTCTCGTTCTCGGCGCCATTGTCTGACCGAGCGAATATGACCAAAGGGCGTCTGCCTGCCACAGGTCGCAACTTGCCTTTGCCTAAGCGCTCAGGGTCAGGCGAGCAACGCAAGCTTGCACGTTCGCTTACAATATGCTTTCGGTCCTGGGCCCGATGGTGGGGTCCTGCCCTGCCCTGGCCTCTAGCCTTGCTTTCGCTTTGAGTCGGACGTCCACTGGTGGAGAGGGTCTCGGGCTTGGCGCCATCGCCACCTTATCAATCTCTCGTCACTCACAGGCACACACGCTCAACGCACACACAAACACAGGCTGTTTGTTTTCGCCCTGCGTCAGGCGGGGCGCCCGCGCCCTCGGCATATATAGGTCATGGCAAGGTACGACGCCGACGACTGATACTGGCACTTTCAAAAGGAATGTACGTGCTGATGCGCAGGCCTTTTGACGAGTCTGTCCCCTCCCTCCCCCTTTTGAAAGACCCCGAGGGCCCCATTCTCCACCGCCAACAGCCCGCCAACCGCCAACCAGCAGTCATGGCACTCCATGGTGACCTGCCTCTTGCCATTGCGGTCAACCCCACTCTACTGGCCTCGCTGGCCCTCCTCTCTGCCTGCGCGCTCCTCTACTACACGTACCAGCGATCCTACCGCCACGCTTCCCGCCGCCGCCCACGTCCGCCCTCGCCGCCGCGCTCCTCCTTCCTATGGGGGCACAATCTCCCCAACCACCACCCCTGGGAGCAGCTCTCTGCCTGGACCAAGACCCACGGCGCGCTGTACGAGCTCCAGCTCGGCGCGACGACGCGCGGCCGCACCTTTGTAGCGGGCACGCCCACGTCCGCCTTTTACCTCCTAGAGCAGCACGCGGCCATTTCCGCTGACCGCCCACGCAATATCATGGCGGGGGAACTCGTCAGTGGGAATATGCGCAGCCTCTTTATGCACCATGGGAAGCGATGGCGGACGTTTCGAAAAGTTATGCATCAGGGTATGTCCAGCCATTCTGCGGCAACGTACGAGCCGATTCAGCTCGCCGAGGCGCAGCGCACCGCACTCGCCATTGGGAGTGTGCACATGTCGCCGAGAAGACTCGAAGTCGACGCCAACGCCAACGTCTGCCAGCAGATTAAGCGCTTCGCCACATCCGTAGTCATGACCATTACCTATGCCAAGCCCATTCTGTCCATGGACCACTCGGCCATACGCCGCATCGACGAGTGCGTGCGCGACATTACCCTTTATGCTCGCGCTAGCCACGCCTCGATCCTCGACAGCCTGCCCTTTCTGTATAAGCTGCCTGCTGCGCTGTGTCCCCTCAAGCGCGAGGGCCAGCGTCTGCACCAGCGCGAGCTCGCACTCTTTCTCGGGGAATATGAAGAGGTGCGGGTACGTACCTCGGAGAAGAGCAGTGGCGTCGGGGGTGGCGTCGGGGGTGGCGCCGAAAAGGACCCCGACAACCTCGACGCCGCGGCGGGGCAGAGTCCCTGCTTTGCGCAAAAAGTGCAACAAGTCCAACAAGTCTTTGGCCTGAGCGACGCCGAAGCGTCGTACCTCTCCGGCTCCTTCTACGGCGCCGGAAGCGATACGACGTCGGCCGTACTCAACAGCTTCCTCCTGGGTGTATGCGCCAACCCTCGTGTCCTGGCGGAGATGCACGCAGAGCTCGACTCGGTAGTGGGGAGGAAACGCGCACCGTCCTTTTCGGACTTGGGGAGCCTACCGTTCCTGCGCGCAGTATACCAGGAGACGCTCCGCTGGCGCCCCGCCATGCCTAGTGGGATGCCCCATCGCCTCACGGAGGACGTCCTCTTCTTCCCCGAGGGCGAGGGCCCGCCCCCGTCCGGCCCCGGCGATGAGACGGGCGCTGAGACGGACCCGGAAAAGGCGTACCTCCTCCCCAAGGGAAGTACCATCCTAGCGCCCTTTTGGTCGATTTCACACGACGAAAAGGAGTATCCGAGGCCAGACGAGTTCCTCCCCGAGCGGTTCCTCGGCGACGGCGGGGGTGCGGGGAAAGTGGGCCTATCCGGCGGTGACAGTGCCATTGACTTGTTGAGAGGCAACGAGGTGCAGTCGCACGGCAGTCCCGTCCTCGCGCAAGAGGGGGTCGACCCGCAGTGCGAGGGCACTGCCCCTGCCGCCCCCACTGCCGCCCCCGCCGCCACGGCGCCACGGACAGTTCAAACCAAATGGTTTGCCCAGCGCGTCGGCTCCGTCGCCTTTGGATTCGGACGACGCACCTGCCCGGGGTATCACGTCGCGGAGCGTTCCCTCCTCATTGCGATTGCTACGCTCGCTTGGGCATTTGAGATTGGTGCGCCGGGGGGTAGTGCGACGGTGGATACGTACAGGTATGGGTCGGGGACGGTGGCTCATCCTTTGCCGTTTGATATGTGAGTGCGAGTGCCGTGTAGTGTAGATGCGCGCAAGTAGGTGCGCGGACGAAGTCGTGAAAGCGCGGGCAGATACTGACTGCGATACGGCACTTGCCCTTCCCATCCCCCACCACCTCGCGGGCGCACTCAGAGAAATGACGTACCGCGATGCCGAAACAGAGAAGATCCTCACAGAGGAATTGGACGCACTGGAGAGTTTGCGCTCCGCACCAGCATGAGCATGAGCACCCAACTGCGGCGTGTCACTGCGGGCCTGGCAGGGGCGGGGCTCACCATCTCCTACATCCTTGGCCCTTGTAAAGTACCTACTTACTTACTTACGTCTGCGTTTCATCGGATGGGATTCGAATTGATTTTCATTGACTATGACCATGTATACAAATGATGCGTTTGGGTTTGCGTTGCGTTGCGCGTGATGAGGATGAGGATGGTCAATCCTCTGACCTCGATCCTTGGGAAGCCCCCCCCCCCCAGCTTTGCCCTCGGCCTCGGCCTCTGATCCGTTCGTTGGGCTCAGGATGACGATGACGCGCCGCGCTCGCACAGGCCACCCGCATCTACGCAGCGGCGTTTGACTCACTCACTCACTCACTCACTCACTCAAGCACGCACGCACGCACGCACCCATGAGAAGAATTGCTTTTGCCCGTCTTGACACTCCTTCCTCGCAACATTTCCCTCCTCATTCTGCCGGCGGCCGCCAGAAATGTCTTGGATACGAGCAGCAGCACGGATATTGGCCCGCAACACACGCCCACGCACGCCCACGCCCACGCCCACGCGGATAGCAGCGCCACGCCGCCACCTCTTCACCTCCTCGCTGCGGCTACAAACGCACCCACCGCCACTCTTCCAGCTGCAAGATGCCCTGGTGCGCAGGGTGCCGCGCGGGGTGCTGCACGGCAAAGACACACGCCCTCCCTCTCCAACGCTCAGTCTCGCCATGCAGGACCTAGGTCGCGACGAAGCCTGGGCCATCATCGGCCCTGCAGCCGACGTCGGCGGTGCCGTAAAGGCCCACATCGTAAAGGCCCTCTTGCGCCGTGTACGCGTCGATCAGGCTACCCCCAGTGGAGAATTCGTGCGACACCAAAATACCCACCCTTTCCTGCGGGACTTGCCCGACCCTTCTTCCGCACTGCAGCTCGTTAGCTTCTCGTCGCGCCTCTCCTCCGTAGGGAGCACCGGCGGCGGTGCCTCCTCGCCCAATGCCTTTGTCGACTTTTCCACGCGCTACGGCGCCATACGGGACGAGGACCGCATCACCCTGTACGAGAGCCTCATGCGCGCAATGGGCAGTGCAGTGGGCCTCGTCGCGCGCATGGACCTCATGCCTGACCCGCTGGCCGACCCTGCCGTCGAGGCAGAGGAGGACTACGCAGCGGGAATCACTCGATTGAAGTGGAGCAGCCCTGCTGCGGCCGTGGGAGCCCACGAGCGGGCACTCCGCAATCACGAGCGTATACGTGTGCTTGCACCGCTTCTCAATCTGGGGGATGGCGGTGGCAACGGCGTCGACGCACCAACCCCCTCGCTGCTCCAACGCCCCCTAATAGCACTTTCCAACGGCCAGACCCGGCGCGCACGCATCCTCCAGGCACTCTGCGTAGGCTGCCAGTTACTCGTCCTCGAAGAGCCCTTTACGGGGCTGGATCCGCCCACGCGCACACGTCTCTGCGACCTCCTTGCGCAACTGCACGAGCAGCGCCAGCCGCGCGTGGTTTGTGTTCTACGCGAGCAGGATGACCTCCCGCCATTTATTACGCATGCATTGGCCATTGGCGAGGAGGGAGAGGTGCTCCATAATGGGCCGGTGCAGCGCAGCGGCAGCGGCAGCGCTGCTTCCGTCTTGCCCGCCACAGCTACTACAACCGCAGCCACGGCGGCGTCGGCATCGGCGCCGGGTGGATACGACGTCGTCAAGCAGCAGAGCCAGCGCGGCGTTGGGAGAGGAGACGAGAGTCAGCCGCCCGTAGTGGACATGAAAGACGTCACCATTGCCTACAAGGGGAACAAGGTCCTTGATGTGCGTGACAGAGGGCGTAGTACGCGGGCGTTATTCCGAATTTTTCACTGATCAACACCTCTTCTTCTTCCTTCCCCCTGTAACTCCACCCACGGCCGGCAGTCCGTCTCCCTCAGGCTCCCCCGCGGCTCACGCACCATCCTCGTAGGCGACAACGGCAGCGGCAAGACGACGCTCCTCTCCCTCTTCCTCGGCTCGCATCCCCGCTCCTATGCGCTCCCCTCTTCCCACCTCACCCTCTTCTCCCAGGCGCGCTCCCACCCCTCGAACGCCACGCCTCTCCTCGCACGGCGCATTGGACAGCTCAGCCCCGAGCTGCTCAATGCTTTTCCTAGGCGCAGTGTCGAGCGCGGGGGGATGACCCTCGCCGAGGCAGTGGGCAGTGGTTTCGAGGGGATCTTCAGTCGCAGGACAATGACAAGAGAGCAGCAAGAGAGGATACGTGCATTGGTGGGCAAGTTTGCGGATGTACTGGGTAGCAGTCATGACCATGACAGTCAGGGTGCCTCCGCGTCGTCGTCGTCGTCCTCCTCCTCCTCGCTGGACAGCCTCCTCTCCACGCCCTTTCAAGCCCTCACACCAGGCAGTCAAACACTCACCCTCTTCCTCCGCGCCGTCGTGCACCGACCGCAGCTCCTCGTTCTGGACGAGCCCTTCCAGGGGATGAGTGCCAGGCAGGTAACGAGGGTGAGGCAATGGATTGATGGCAATGGCGAGTTCCAGCAGGCTGAGGCTGACGCTGACGCTGAGGCTGGTGGAGCCACCACTACAGCGACGACGAGCACGCCCGCTCCGTCGGACGACTTGTTTCTCCGCACTGCTGCGATGGTCCTCGTCAGCCACTTTGAGCGGGAGTGGCCCACTTCGTTTGGGCGGTTGGTGCGTCTCAGCGAGGGGCGGGTTGTGGAGCGGGTTTGAGCCGGGGCGGGGGTCAGATACAATACCTAAGTGGGCAGGGGCATCGTATTGTATTCGGGTCGCTCATTAGTTGACAACGCCGCCCCAAGGGCAACGTACATACGCGGGGGACAATCGCACTGCTATTTCGCGTGGGAGTAGCTGCTATGAGGCGGTCTTGTCGAGTGATCCTGACGCTGGGAGAGGGGGGAGGAAAAGACTGTCCAGCGACTCCCTCGCCCCTCCAGCTTAAGGTACTATATGATCCCACCGTTTCACGCACGCTCACAACAACCACTGCGTCTGGCCGTCTTTCTGAGCAAGTCAAGTCAAGCCCCCCTCATTTACAAGTACCTAGGTACAACCGTGCGCGGCCAGTCATCGATCAGCCCCTGATCGATTACGACGCAACTTCCATCCCGTCATGGAAGGCTCGCACTCGGACACGGGCGCCTTTTGCCCCCACACCGACGACGACATTACGTACTTACAGAAAAAGGGCCCGACAAGCTCCTGGCTTGCTTCCGCTTTCAGAACCTTGCACAAACACCCAAGGTACTTTACACCCGTGAGATGCAGGTGCCGGCACACTAAGTAGCCTCAAGTGCCATGGCGGCTCAATCGGCGCTTATCTCATCACGTTAAAGTATTGCCTATTGAGTTGGTCTGATTGAATGGTAGAGTCACGCGGACTTTTGACTTGGCTTTCTATCGAGGCGTAGGTAGGTACAGTACCTACTGAATGAGACGAGCGGCGCTTTACTCTGTGCTATGCCGCCGCCCCGTCGACGTTCTTCTACGTAGAAGTTGGACAGACAATCGATAGGTACGTAGGCAGGATGTGGTCGGTTGATTCGATAGTCCGTGCACATCGCGGCCCATTGTGAGGAGTAAAGTAAAGTAAAGTAAGGTAAAGTAAAAACTGAAATAAGCTTGTGTGTCACCCGCCTTCTTGGAAAGCCATTGAGCGTAAGTACTTAATGAGGAGTTGTGCTTGAGTCCAGCGCCGACGCTGCGAGCCACGGACGCCTATATAGTAGGCCTTTGTTCGCGGGTATGTAGGTATGTCGCTCCCTCGCTCGCTCTTGATACCCCTTTTCTGGTCAAGCCTCCTTGCCTGAGGAGACGGATTAGGTGAGTCTACCTACTGACGAGGCAAATACCTACGGATCTCTGCGTCAAGGTTGGCACTGACCCCACCCTCGTCTTCCCTAGTTACTTACTGTCCTACAGAGAACCAACTACTTAGGTACCTACTTACTCAGCAACTGCCCAATCCCACCCTCGAAATGTCCAAGCCCCCCACGCCCCCCACGCCCTCCAAGGCCTCCTCCCCCTGGGGCAACGACCAATCCGCCCTCCTCTCAACGGCCATTTCCTCCCTGGTCATGTCCCAGCGTCCGACCTTGTACCGCACGCCCGCGCTCGAAGCATGGAGCGGGAATGGCGGGTCAACGATTAATCAGCAGGTGCAGAAGATGTTGCGGAGGATGTGTGAGGGAAATGGCGGGAGGATGCCAGAGGTTGGTACTAAAGCCAAGGCCAAGGCCAAGGGAGGCACCAAGGCCAAGGGAGGGGCGGGGGCTCGTCCCGGGGGTGGCGACGGTCCCAGTGCGCCAGCGACGCCGACCAAGAAGAAGAGCAGGGGGAAGCGAGTGGCGGAAGGGGATAGCCCCCTCCCGGGGAAAGGCACTGCGAACGGCAAGAAGCAGAAGCAGAAGAAGAATACTAATACCTCCGACGAGGACGATGAGGCTAGTGAAGGAGACGAAACGGACAGTGACGTCGAGCTTCTCGACGCGAAGCCTTTGTCTTTGTCTTTGTCTTTGCCTAGCACTGCACGCCCGTCTCGCAAGGCCGCGGCGAGGAAGAAGGACTACAGTAAGCTCGCGGACCCCTTTTCCGAGTCTGAGGACGAGGACTACCAGAAGGATACGGGCGCGAAGAAGAGCAAAATGGGAATCTCATCCGACGACGACGACGACGACGATGATGACGATGCAAACAGCGGCGAGGAACCAATCAAGGCGGGTTCTAGGACCGGCTCTGGCTCTAGATCTGACTAGGCTTCACGCACGCACGCACGCACGCACGCACGCACGGGCGGAGAATGGTGTTCCGATTCGATGACTTCGATGAGACTGGCCGCGATATACAAAATGGCGAAAGACAGAGCGTTTAGTGAGAGGCACCAGCGTGGGGAGAGAGAGACAGAGAGAGAGAGAAAAGAGAGGGGAATCTGCCGCGACAAAGATCATATACAAGAGGATGGTACCGGGCTGGGTCGCGAGTCGCAACGTGATGCCGTTATGCCGCGATGCCGCGATGCCGCGATGGGTCGCGAAAAAGTCGTGGTGACGTGGGTGGCGTGGGTGGCGTGGGTGACCTGTACGTTGTGAGATCGTGGAATCAATCAATCAAGCTGCTTTGTGCTACGTGTATGGGCAAACTGCCTTTTTTGCATCGGTGCCGTTGTAAGATTGCTCTTGGGTATGGAACAGTGCCGGCATGAGGCGATGAGAGAATGCTGTTGCTGCGATTGTGCCGAGGCCCTCATGCAACTGGACCGGCGACGTCTCGTTCGAGGTCGGCGGCCGCAGCTGCTGCAGAGAGTTGACCAGGATCAATGCCGATCCAAGACCCCGTCGTAAGCTGGCCATCTACGTCGTCGTCCTCTGACGAGACCGAAGAAGCCGACTTGGACTTGGAGCGCCTGTCTTGTTGCTGCTTACGCAGGGAAGGCTTTCTCTCCACTGGCGTAAAGTTGAATTTGCTGCCCTTGAGTCCTTGACGTTGCCTGCTGCTGCTGAAGCCCATGACGGGACTGCTGGAGCCGCTCTCGGCCCCGCTGTCGTCTCCCTCTGCCTCGGACTCGCTAAGGCCTAGTGCTCCATCGACGCCTATGCTGGCCCTTGCAATACTGGGCGAGTGCGGCGCACTGTCGAAGCTGAAGCCTCCCAGACCGCCCTGAGGCATGGGCGTAGAAGCGCCGCTGGGCGTGGCAGAGGCCTGGCGTACCTCTGCAACGCGGGCAAAGCTCCCACCAGTACGCTGCCATTCTTCTAGTGCTTCCTGAGACGCAGATGAGACGCTGCGCGCACGGTGTCGTAGAAGCGTCTCTGCATCGTATGCTCCACGGGTGAGCAAGGGCCCTGGGCTGACGAGAGAGGTGCCGCCTGCTTGCTGAGGGGGAAGCTGCAGACGCTGGCGAAAGGAAGGCTGGCGTCGTTTGACCCGTACAATGCGCCTGCGAAGGCCTGGCGGGGCGGAGTCGGGGAGAGTGATACGTTGGTGTTGTTAGTGACAGAAAGCGGCAACGTAGCGCAATCCCCGGCGGTGGGCACGATGTCACCCACCAAATGTGCGAAACACGAGGTACTCGGCAAAGTCAATGATGGCGACGATGACCATTGGCGCAATGATAATGGCAGCAATGGCCCTGCATGCAGAGCACCACGTAGCAAGCCATGGCGGGAGTGGAGGGTAAAGGACTTTGTGGAGGGCAATGCTAACGGAAGTCAATGCGTCGATGAGCATCGAAGAGCTGGAAGAGGACGACGTTGTCCGGTGGGCCGTTTGAAGGGCACGTGTGCCCCTCCAAAGTGCGTCGAACCATCTCATGACGTCTTCTGATTTATCAAGGACGGCCGTCGCGGCGGATTTGGGCGCCAGGGAAGCCATCAGAGAAGGAGCGCGGCAAGGGTGTGTGTTGGGGGGGAAAGGTGCGTAGGGTACGTTGTCCCGGGCAGAGATGGAGGGAGAGAGAATGTTGTTTTGTGGTGGGAGAAAAAGAGGGGACAATGGGAAGAAGAAGGAGTCGTTCTCTGAAGACGCCGCAGCCGTCAGTCGCGAAAGTCTGGGCCTCTTCGCTTAGCGGGGCATGGGCATGAGTGGGCTGTGATGCCGCCCTTGGAGGCCGCGTGGCGTTGGTTGGTTTCGCGTGTCGAACTTTTAGTCCCCCGCCCGTGTCGGGATGCCCACGATGATGAGCCAAGGTTTGATCAAGGAGACGGACAAAGAGAGGGTGATTGGGCCTTGGCGTTGTGGGGGGAGGATGCCGTGCGGAGTGGGCGTTGCGGGGCGTTGCGTTTGCATTTGTGGGGGAAGCAAAGCGGCTCCCCCTGGCAGGGGTCCAGCCATGGCCAGACGCCGAGGGTTCGCTGGTGGAGCTCCGCACGGCCCTCGTTGGCCCGCCGCGTACTACGGGCGACCCCCTTCTTGGACAAACCCCCTTTTTGGACAGCGCCCGCGTACGTTGCAATTCATGACGCGCCCAAGGGCAACGTACGCGGGGGCTGTCCGAGATCTGCGCATAGCCAAATGCCCCGCGCCGCGTAGTAGTAGGCGGGGGCGTCGCGACCGGAGTCCCCCCCGGAGAGCGGGGCAAGGCGAGGCGGGGCAAGGCGAGGGGACAGACGACGATACATTTCAATGCATGCGAACCAACACTGGGATTGGACAACAAGTACAATAGAGCAAGAGCAGCAGCAAGACAGCAAGACAGCCAGTCAGCAAGCCAGCAAGTTCATTTGGGAGTGCACGACTTCTTCGCTCGCAACCACCACTCATCTCCACTCTCCCACACCCCTATACGCGCCGCGCCCACCATGGAAGGCCTCCACCAGACGCTGACGAGCATCGCCCTGAACCCGGCTTACCATGACGTCTTGACGCTCTTCAAGGTGTGTGCGGGGGTGCATGCGGGACACGGTACGCCGCGAGATTTGACTCGGTGTCACTGACAGCGTTCTCACCCGCTCCACCCCACCCCGACCCACTCCCACCCCCACCCAGGCAGCCCGCAACGGCGCCGTCTACGGCGCCAAGATCCGATTCCCCCATGCCCTCGTCATGACCTTTCTCTTTGGTCGTGGCACCCCTCGGGAGAAGTTCCGCTTCATCCTGACTGCCACGCGCAACCACTCACTGAACCTCATGAAGTTCGCCAGTCTCTACAAGTTTTTGATGATTCTACTGAGGCGGACGAATGGCGGCAAGGAGCGGTCGATGGATAGCTTTCTGGCGGGTGTGTTTGGGGGGTGGGTCGTTTTTGGGGAGAGGACGACGGTTAATGAGCAGGTGGGTAGTGGGCGGGGCGAGGCGTGTATGCGCGCAGTCAGACTGAACATACTATACCACCCTACCACCCTTTCCGCGCCCAGATCGTACTATACTCGTGCGCTCGGTGCATCTCTGCCCTCCTCCCGCGCGCACCCGTCCGCCCAGACTACCCCGCACGCAAGCCCATCCCAACCGACGGGAAGGCTTTCGAAATCTTTGCCGCCGTAGTGTGGGGCAGCGTCATGTGGTTGTTTGAGAATAGGCGGGTAAGGCTGCAGAATGGACTGGTGAATAGTATGGACTGTGAGTTTGGCGGCGGCGTCTACGTGGGCTACAAGCGTGCTTTGTTATGGCTGACTGTGCAGTGCACGCACTCCTACCTCTTTCACACCCACACACCCGCAGACCTCTACGTCAATGCAGAACACTGGGATGGCCTACGGAACCTCGTGTGGCACAACGTCTAGCCGGTGTGGCGTCGTCGTCGTTCGTTCCTCTTTCCCTCTTTCTCGCCCCACTGCACCTAATGACAACTTGTATAGACGTCGCCTCGCCAACCTTTGTGCGTGTGTGAATGCGTGGCTGCGCGGTACGTACGAAAAGAGGTCATCATTGTTACGAGCTACGAGCGACACGCGCTGCGAGGGATACAATACGATGCTACAGTGCTGAGTGCGGAATCGGCCAGTCGATGGGCTTGCTTCACCCGCGGCCAACCCCTCCCCAGCGCGATGTCTCTTACCCAAGCCTGCCCTCTCTCCCCGCCGTCTCTCACGCCTGCGTCTGTGCCTGACCATGCCCACTGCCGAGACCGAGATTGACCCACCCCGATCCGTCCTCGGGTACAATGTGCTTCTCGTCCCCGCGCCGCCGCCTGGTACTACCGCTGCGCCTTGCATGTCCATTGGTGGCATTCCCAGTGCCGTCCTTGTCCTTGTCCTTGTCTTTTTGCCCCCTCGACGGCCCAAGTAGGGACTTGGGTCGGACCTTTTTCCCCTCGTTCGTACCCGTACCCCGAGGTGTCCCCTCTGCAGTGGCGTCGGACAAGGCGACGCGCACCTCCCTCTTCCACACGGGGACACACCGTTTCACTTCCTCGAGTAACCACTCTGCTACGGCGAATGCGCGTGCGCGGTGCGGTGTGGATACGCCCACGAGGATGGATGCCTCGCAGAGGGGGACGGGGCCTAGTCGGTGGATGAGGGCTATGCGGACTAGGGACTCGGGTGGTGGTGGTGATGATGATGGCGAGGCGATGGTGGTGGTGGTGGCCGTGTCGTTCGAGGCTCGCAGCTGCGCGACAACATCGCTCTCCAGCGCAGAGACGTCTCCCGGTGTAAGGCTCGGCGGTGGCCAGTCGCTTGCGGGAGTATGCCGTGCGCGCCAGACGATGGCACGCATCGTCTTTAGTGCGAGGGGAGTGTATGCCTCGTACTCTAAGCGTGCGACGCCGAGGGTCGACGCCGGGCCCTCGCCCTCGCCGCTGGTGCGATGATCATCGCGCGTCATTCCGCAAAAGATGACTTGAGCGCCTGCCCATGGCGAGGCGAGGTCCTGGCTTGCGCATTGTACGTCGAGGACGTCGTACGTCAGCTGGATGATGTCCCCCTGTGGGGTGGGGAGCGAGCCGGGCGGTGAATGCGGGTAGGGCTTCTTGTTGGTTGGGTGCTTGGGGAGGGTGTGGCCGTGTGACTGGGATGAGGAGGACGGCGAGGATGAAGAGGATGAGTCGATGGAACGGCGCGAGGGCTGTGCAGTGGAGTCGAGGGTGTTTGATTGGTGGCATGTCAGCGCATGGCAGCATACAGCCTACATGGAAGTCACATGGGCAACTCCACGCCCGCGCTACTCACGGTAATGGCCGCCTCGATGGACTTGAGCATGGGCATGTTTTTGCGGCGATAGACGCCCGCTGGCTGGCAGTGACGTCGAAGTCACGAGACTGGCTGTTACTTGGCGGGGCTAGGTGGTGCGCCGAGTGAGAAGGAGCGCCCAGTTTGCAAGAAACTCGTGAGCAGTCGCGAGAGCAGCGCAAGAGTGGAGGCGCGTGGCGCGTGGAGAATGAGGTTGCAGGGCGAGGAGGCCTGGGTGCTGTTGTATTGTATTGGATTGTAATTGTCGTCGATGTCGTGGATGGTGGTCGGACCTCGTGGTGAGTGTGAAGCTTCGTCGCTGCGGGGGTCGAAGCGCTTGGTCGTGGTATGGATCGCAGTTGGGATTGCGATTTGTGGGGTAGAAAGGAAGCAAGCGGAGTCGAGGGACAGAAGACGATTCAGAGTCAGAGTCACTGCGAGGGACAGGGGAGCGGACTTTGCGTTTTGTTAGTTGTTCGTTGTTCGTCGTTATCGTCGTCATCATCATCATCACCCACACGAGGATCCACTCCATTTGCGCCATTGAATTCGGTACGGCCTACGTAAGACGAAAGGTGGGACGTGCGTTGCGTGCGGACGCGAACAGACGATACGCCCACGCCCACGCACACATGCCGAGGTGCCGTGCGTGGATGCGTGGAGGAGGCGTGGGCAAGTCCATTCGAGGCGTTTTATGCGTTCATATTCCCATCCCATTCCTTTTGCCGGGGCAGATGCCTGCCCGCACTGGCACTGCAAGTCAATGCTGACATAGACATGGACGCTGCGATGACGGCGGCGGACTGACGAGATGCCTGAACGCGACGACGACGCACAAACGTCCGCCGCGTAGGCGCGGGGCTGCTGCCGGTTGAAGGGTAAGTACAATACTGTCACTGGAGCAGATACAATACAGGACAAGGTCATCGAAGTCGAGAAGACGCGCGCTGTACTCCAAGCACGAACCCCAGACGGAGCAGCGACCACCCTCCAGCACTACCACAACCTTGCGTCCCTCGAGTGCTCGGTCAGGAGGCGTTTGGATGTGGGGAGGGGGGGGGGAGCTACGGCAGTCTTCAGCTAGTGTCGCAGGTCGTCGGAACACACGCAGACTCCCACATTCACAGTGAATGCAAAGCAGATTAATGGGATGCATTGGACGAGAGACGCACGGACTTGGAGCGAGGAAGCGCATCGACAAGGTCGGGGCGGGGGCAGGGGCAGGGGCAAGGGCAAAGTTGGTATACACGACTCTACTTGGCTTTGCCGTCTACTCTGACGTACTCGGCGTCATTGCCCAACTCGGACTCGGCCCCTCCCTTTGCATCATCTGTCTTGACCTCTGAGAAGACGCCGCCGACGATTCCCAATGCGACGGCACGGAGGCGTTGTGTCTCCTTTGTGAGGGGCGTCGTAGGTGCGACTACCTGGGACGGGGTGGGGCCGCCATTGGCAGACGAGTTTATGAGCGGACTGACGGCGTCGTTGCCGTTGCCATCACCGTAAAGGACGCGGTCGCAGACTTCGCGAATGATGGACTCGACCTCCAATGATGCTCCCTTGAAGAGAGCCTCCATTCTATCCGCGCGGTCAAAGGGGGCCGTAGTGCTCGTTAGTTGGTGTCAGCATGGCTTCGAGTGCACTGCATGCCGTCATGATCATTGCCACCGAAGTGAACTCACCCCTTTGTTGCAGCCCTCTCTTCCAACTCCTTCTTCTTCTCTTCGGTGATGCCACTCTCCTCGGCCTTTTGTAGCTCCTCGAATACCTTTTTGAGCTCGAGGGCTGCGCGTACAGTGCTGACGGTGGAGGAGACGATGTGCGCCGAGGATGTAATGGAGTGGAACATGCCGCCAATTCCCCAGAGGCCATGGGAGGAGGCGAGGTAGTGCTTGGACTTGGAGAGATAGATGAAGCCTACGACGTGCAGCAACTCCACGCCGTAACTGGTTCGCGAGAGAGAGAGAGAGAAAAGGAATGTCAATTTCAGCGCCCGGTGCGCGTTGCATACTGCGTGAACTCACTTTTCACTCTTGAGCTCCTCGGCCTCTAGCCTGGTAATCTCTCTGAAGCTCTTCTTGACTTCCTCCTTGAGGGCCTCTTCTCCCTCGCCGATGCCTCGCACGCTCTCGGTGTAGACGGACAATTTGCGGATAAGATGGTCCGCAAGCTTGCCCACCCTCTCCTCCCGATCCTTTGCTCGTGCTTCAGCGCGCTGCCTTTCTCGCTCGTCCTTGGCGGCCTTGGCCTCGGGGGACAACGAGGCCCGCTTCTTGGACGTTGCATCGACGGCATTGCCATTGGTATCAGCTGCCTCGCCCTCGGTCTGCCTTTCTAGCTCATCCGAGTCTTGTTGTAGTGCCTCCTTCATGTCCTTGCCGATGGAAATGGTGCCGATCTGCAGGGCGGGGTCAAGGAGGCCGGGTGAGGGGAGGCCGGGTGAGTCAGATTAGGAAGAAAAGAAGAGCGACTGCATCGACCGCAATGGCTCACAATATCCTTGAACCTCGTCCCTCCAAAGAGGCTTCCAAAGACTTCCTCTGGGTCTACGAAACCGTCCTCTGGAACGAGACCAGGCGTTGAAGCGCCAAACTCGTTGTACTTGTGCCGCAACTCTGGGTCGCTGAGGACTTGATATGCAGTTGCGAGCTGCTTGAACTTTTCCTCGCCTTCGGGGTCGTTGGGGTTCTTGTCGGGGTGGAGCTTGATGGCGAGCTTGCGGTAGGCCTTTTTGATGTCTTCGGGTGTCGCAGAGGCGGGCAGGCCCAGGATATCGTAGCTGTGTACGGCGAGGGAGTAGATGTATGGCCGCAGAGGGTGAGCGGGGTGAGCGAGGTGGATCGAGGCGAGATAGTACGGCTCATGAATACATGCCGAGAAAGACGCGCACGCCGCCCACTCACTAGGTCATATCCAACGGCCTTTCATCCGTACCTATCCTCCGCTTGCCTGCCACGGCGCCATTGGCCCTTGTACCCCCCGTCGAGCCGGTATTCTTCTGCGCTGATGAGCCACCGCGTGCTTCCCTGACAATCTTGCCAGCATTGGGTGGCTCGAACCTGCCTGCGCACTTGAAGCAAGTGACCTTGAAGGTGTTTTCGTGGGGGGAAAGGTGTTGCTGAATCTGCTCAGCCGTGGGGGGCAGGTATTCAAGCGTGGTCCGGCATGCAGGGTATGGGCAGGCAATGGTGAGATAGGGCTCCTTTGGACGTGAGGGCAGCACCAGGCCGGCAGAGGATGAGGGCGTCTGTGACCGTGACGTCGACGTCGACGTCGACGAAGTGGCAGGACCGTTCATGGTGGTGCGCTACAAGCCACTGGAATGTGGTGAAGGTGTAGAGGGAATTGGCCGGCTAGCGGAGATGTCGTGCGACGAGTGTCGAGGGCGGTGGACGGTGCGAGCGACGACAGCCAATTCTGTCTGTGCGTGTATTCGATGGGTGTAGGCGGGACGTGTGTACAAGTATGCGGGACGTGTGTGTGCGGGGCAGGGAAGTCGAGTGCTGAGTGGTGGTGCAATGATTTTGGTACAATACAATACACGACCGCAAACTGCCAACTGCGAGCAAGCACACAGTCAAATCTCCGATGGGCACCCCAGTCCAACTGCAACGCTTTGCTGTGCGCGTTTGGTGTTGCTCTGGCTCAAATTTGGCGCGCGACCCTCCCCGCTTTGGTAACGGCGGCGGTGACGCATCAACGCGAGAGGCGAGTGGCTTACAACTCGCATGACACTGGATCTCGCCATGGACGACGTCGCGGGCTGATCGCCAAAGGGACCTCGCGCAGCTGTTCAAGGCCAATTGGCAAGCATCTCGGTCATGCAAACTCCCGGCGGCCCGGCCCCAAGGATTGGTTAATGCTGTTCCGCACTCGAATGTACTTTACTTTACGTCGACGGCCTTGGGCGCTCCATATTCCGCTTTCCAGTGAGATGGCGCGGACTGCCAGGTGGCGGTGGGCGCTTGTCGCTCGCCAACTCATCTCGAAGCTTATATCAAGAGGCCGCGGGAGTCTGTTTGTGGCTCGCTTGCACCCAGAAAAAGTCGGAAGCAGTGTGCTTAGAGACATGATGCTGGGGCAATGGTACGTGGGCGATGTCTAGGACCCCGCCGTTCACAGCAGCATATGCGCTTGGTCAAGGTGCGCTCAGTCAAGGGTACCGGCAGCTGTGACACGAGCACAGACCGCAAGGTGGAACATACTTGATTACGGGTGCCTGAGGCGCCTGGGCCTCTTCCGTGAGAAGAACGCGGCGCCTACCTGGAATGTTGACGTCGGAATAACAGGTAATCCACGGTCATCCGTCAATGCGCATGTGAAGTGCCCACTTACTAAGATTTTTCAGTCTACATTTCGACTTCCTGGCGTTGCGGCTCGTACAGACGGATGGGTCGCATGAGGTTGACGCGATTCTTGACCCGTGAGCCTATGATGGAAGACAAGCATACTGCATATGGTTCTGCCGCTAACGCCCCGGCTTCGTGCCGTCTAGCCTCGAGTTTCGTTGCGGGCTGTGCCATTGAATGCCGTCTGGCGTCGAAACAGGAACAAAGGAGTGATCTGCAACGAGTATTCTATTGCACTCTCTCCCTCGTCCTCTGCCCCGCATCGCAGCCTCGCATCCCGACGAGGAGGATCAAGGAGCATTCGGTGTGGCCCTCGGTATCGCTATCGGTTCGCAAAATTCGCACTCCGCCTTCGGCGCCCGCAATGCCGCGCCGGCAATCTTTAGAACGCATGACGTTTGACAGAAACAGCCTCCGAGCTGGCATAGCATAACAATGGCCTTGTCCGCCGCGGAAACACCCAATATGCAGCATCAATCCACTTACTACTTGCACAATGGCCAATACGCCTACAAGAGGCAGAATCAATTCCGCTCCACGTCTGCACCGCCCCCTTGTTCGCCGAGAGCGCGCCTCTCCTAGCGAGACCTGCCCGCCCAGATGGAGGATTGACACGATGAAGTGATCGTCGACGCCCACCTGCTCGTCCAGACATACATGCATACATACATAAGTACATACATAAGAGAGTAGTGGTGGACAGACGCTCGGCCCCTGGCCGCCCGCCTTTTTTCCAGAATCGTCTCCTCACCTGCGCCTACTTGAACAAGAACAACTTGGCGCACACACGCACCACGAACCACGACGAGTAGCAGCATACATTCCACCCACACCCACACTCGCACGCGCGCACCATGACGTGGCCAAGAAGCGTCATCGTCGACGCCGTCTTCCTTCCCGTGTACGCGCTACTGGGAATCCTCGTCATCTTTGACATTTTCCGCCAACCAAAGGGCCAGCGCGCGTCCTTCATCTACCTGACCATCTTTTGCGTCATTCGCCTCGCTGCAAACGCCCTCTTGATCTGGTGCTACAATGACGACTACAACAACAAGACTGCCCTCGTGTGGGGTTACATTCTCCAAGGCCTGGGCTACAGCTTCCTCATCTCGGCCACACTCGGCCTCATCAGCCGAGGCCTGGACCCGTGGGACGAGGCCATCGACGTCAAGGAAATGGTCGTCGGCACATCGCGAAAGCAGAGGGCGCCAAAGCTGCTCAACATTGCCAACATCGTCGCCCTGGTATTGCTCATCGTCGGCTACCAATACTCCATCGATGCCTTTCCAGGCGTGGGCGACGGCAGCGACTCGTCGTCGTCCAGCACGGGCTCGCTCAATGGCCTCGTCAAGGCGGGCGATGCAATCTACCTCGTCTTGACACCCATCATGTTCCTCTTTGCCGCCGTAGCACTAGCGCGCGCCACGTCCAGCGAAGAGCAGCTCATCTTCTGCACCGTCCTGGGCGCCCTCGTATTCATGGCTGTGCGGATTGCCTATGTGGCCTACCTCGTATTCACCGCCAAGATCTTCACCGCGCCCTTTCTCCCCAAGCTACTCTTGCAATACGTCGCAGAGGTCATTCCGGTATTCATGTATGGCATTCTGGGCATTGTCCTCACGCGCTACAGGCCGTGGTAGTCGGCGAGGGGTGGCGCAGATGGGCAGATGGCGCAGATGGACGGCAACTGGCGCAGATGGATGTGGATGCGGGGGTAAGGTACGTCCTGCAGGTCCCGCAAAGCAGACCAATCGATCTCGTCGCATCTCCCACTCTCCCTCTCTCCTGTTTGCCGTCTCAGAGTGGAAGCGGCATGCATGCACCCACTCCAATAGAATCCGTACCGTCCATGATGGCGTTAAGTAGTGACTTACCTGAATGACCTTGTGAACGCGCCAGCCGTCTCTCTGCAAGTGGCCTGTGCGTCCCAGTTCCATCTAATCTCTCTCCCTCTCGCGCGCCTGACGCGTGGGCGTCGCGGCGTGTGTGCCAGTGTGCCCAGTGTGTGCGCCCAGTGTCAGGGGAATGCCCAATTTCAAGTCCTCTGCTGTCCTGCCTGCCCGCCCTGCCTGCCGCCCTCTTGGCTACCCGCACCCCCGCCCCACCCCAGCGCCCCCGCCCGGCCATCGATGGAGTCCGTCCGTCGCAAGTGGAAATCCGCCCTTTGCTCAACTCAATCCTCGACTGAACTCAACCCCTCGTTTGAGTGTGTTTGTGTGCGTGAGCTTACAAACAACTCCCTACTGCTTTCCCTTCTCGACACTGCCCATAGCCGCAGCTCCTCGCCCTTCCCTGCCCGATCCAGTATCGCATCCCCAGCACCCGCAAATCCCACTCTCCCCGCGCCGCTAGTCCACCGCACCTCTCCACCATCGGCACCGCCAAGCCATGGGCGGCGTTTGCAGTTCGTGCTGTGGCCGCTCCTCGAGCGCTCAATACGAGCCGCTTCTCCTCGACAATGAGCGCGATGCCGTAGCAGACCTTTTACAATACCTCGAAAGTGAGCATATGGGCATAGGACGTCCACCTAATCTACACCACTACGCCTTCGCTGACATGTGGTACCTCTCACCCTCCACTCGCCTGTGCGCCCACTACCCACTTTTGTGTGACCATTGCCCGTCACGTTCCGCAGACCGTTCCGAGACCGACTTCTTCACAGGCGATCCTCTCCGCTCCCTTTCGACGCTCTCCTTCTCCGATAATGTTGACCTGCAGAGGTCTGCCGCACTCGCCTTCGCAGAGATTACCGAAAAGGAGGTCAGGGAGGTTGGCAGGGATACACTCGAGCCCATCATGTTCCTTCTCCAGAGCCACGATGTAGAGGTACAGCGGGCAGCCAGTGCAGCCTTGGGCAATCTTGCAGTCAACCCCGAGAACAAGCTTCTCATCGTCAAGCTCGGGGGCCTTGAGCCCTTGATTCGACAGATGCTGTCTCCGAATGTCGAGGTTCAATGTAATGCCGTTGGCTGTATCACCAACCTAGCGACTCATGGTACGTGACGCCTCCGTCGTCGTGCTCCAACGGTCACTTTAAGCTGACGCCATAAAACCCCACTTTGCCGCCGCCCACTTTGCCGCCGCCCCACTCGCAGACGACAACAAGACCAAGATTGCAAAGTCGGGTGCCTTGGTGCCCCTCACCCGCCTTGCTCGGTCCAAGGATATGAGGGTTCAGCGCAATGCAACGGGCGCACTCCTCAACATGACCCATTCGGACGACAATCGCCAGCAACTCGTCAATGCTGGGGCAATCCCAGTCCTCGTCGGTCTACTCGGGTCTGCCGATACCGACGTTCAATACTACTGCACCACAGCACTGTCGAACATTGCCGTTGACGCCATCAACAGGAAGAAGCTGGCGCAGACCGAGCCGCGTCTTGTCCAGAATCTCATCGGTCTCATGGAGAGCAGCTCCCTCAAGGTCCAATGTCAGGCCGCCCTGGCTCTTCGAAATCTCGCTTCGGACGAAAAGTACCAAATCGAGATTGTCACCTCCGACGGACTTCCTCCTCTTCTTCGACTCCTCCGGTCTTCTTTCCTGCCCTTGATCCTGTCTGCCGCCGCATGCGTCCGCAACATCTCGATCCACCCCCAGAATGAGAGCCCCATCATCGACGCCGGATTCCTCCACCCGCTCATTGACTTGCTCTCTCACGAGGAGAACGAAGAGATTCAATGTCACGCCATCTCAACCCTGCGCAACCTTGCCGCGTCGTCTGAGCGGAACAAGACGGCCATCGTCGAAGCTGGTGCCGTCGAGCGCATCAAGGAGCTTGTCCTCGCCGTGCCCCTCTCTGTGCAAAGCGAAATGACGGCATGTGCTGCCGTCTTGGCATTGAGCGAGGACCTCAAGCCCCAGCTCCTCGAGATGGGCATCTGCGAGGTCTTGATCCCCCTCACGGCGAGTCCCTCCGTCGAGGTCCAGGGCAACTCGGCGGCAGCGCTCGGTAACCTGAGCTCCAAGGCAGACGACTACGGTCCCTTCAATGCAGTGTGGGACCACCCCGCTGGCGGCCTTCACGGCTACTTGGTGCGCTTCCTGCAGAGCCACGACTCCACCTTTCAGCACATTGCCGTCTGGACGGTAGTGCAGCTCCTCGAGAGCGGCGATGCCACGCTCGAGACGAACATCCGCGAGTCGCGGCAGCTGCTGCCCCTCATTCGGCAGCTGGCTGACCTTACTCCAGGCGCAGATGGCGAGCGAAGCGAGACGAGTGCGCTCGAGTCTGAAGACGGGCAGGATGCAGAGGGCGAGATTTCGAGTCTGGCACGGAGGATCAGTGAACTCATCGAGGCATGAGCGGGGCGGGCGGGCGCAGACACAGCCGGCATTTCTTCGAGAAAGTCAAAGTGAACAGGGGGCTACGTGTGGCATGCGCCATACCTTGGACAGGACACTCGACGTTTCGCTCCCCTCTACCCTTGGTTTCTCAATATACCTCCCCCGCACCCCGGACCCGGTCTCCCCTTTCCCTCTCTCCCTGTCGCTCCCTCGCTGCCGTTCCTCTTGTTCCATCCTCGTAGCGTGGCCCTGTATTTCAGCAAAGCGACAGCTGCCATTCCAATTGCAGGCAGAGCAGGGGCCAGGGCTACTAACTACCGACGCTCGTGGGGCAGCGAATACAATAGCAACGTCCTCACTCAGGGTGCTTGAGACGGCGGCGGCACAGCCACATGGCTCAGAATCAGCTCCACTCGACGTCCCGAAGAAGTTCAAAGCCCCCGTCGCGTCGGCTCAGGGGCACCTGCAAGCAACCCAGATTCGGGACCAGGTGCAGGCGGTTCGGATCCGAGGCAAATGGTCCTCCCACACCTCCTGTCTGTCAGATCAGGAACTCGAGTGACGTCGCGTTGGGCGGATGACCAAGCGTACAGCGCGTCCCGCCCAGACGCAAGCGGCAGCACGGGATATGCAAGGCGGATCAGCTGCTGACCTGAACATGGCAGCACCAGGCACTGGAGCACAGCTGCAACAGTCCGACGCGAAGAGGACGCGACGCAGTCAAGGGTTCAAGGGCGCGGCGGGCGGCACAAGTGGGGGAGCAAAGATGAGTGCAGCGCTGGTGCAGGCGGAGGCTGGGATTGGATGGATCCGTGCACGATTGGCACATTTTGGCACGCATCGTGTGTGTGGGTGTGTGTATGCGTGTGTGTGCGTGTGTGTGTGTCCTCTTCTGCTTCGGGAGGCCGGGAGATGGATGAACCTCATACGTACTTACGCCATAGACGACGGATGACAACGACGCCGTCCCGCATCCGCCAGAGTCTGGGCTCGGGTTCCACGCCAGTCAAGGGGCCGCCCAGCGGGCCGCTAAGGAGGGCGGAAGGGACAAAGAATCGGCCAAGACACAGACGTACACCCGCACACCCGCACACACCCGCACGCACACATGCCGTGGGAACACACAGCGGAATCAAAAGTTGGAGACGTCCACCGCCTCGAGCACGTCAGTCCGAGTCAAGTCGATCACTCAGACGGCCCCGTCGTGGCAGGGGACGCAGCACAACCACCCCCAACGGATGACGCAGCAGACCCGCCATTCTCTTTTCATCTGAGCCCGTCGACGTTACATGGAACGGCCTCCCCTTCTGGCCTGCATTTCGCACCTTTGTGCAATCAATACCCCCTTTTCCCTACTCGCCCTGATGCCTGCAAACGTCTAATCAACCATTGGCTGCCATCTCCTTTGATGCCCTTGCTTTCATCCCTCTTCCGCACCTCCAACCACCACCACGTCGATTCGTCCACCGTATCCCTGCTCGCCCCAAGCAGTCATCATCACCACCGCCTCAGCCAAGACAACGACGCCGACGACGACGACGACGGAGAGTACGAACTAGCCGGCCTACACTCCGACGAAGACGGTCAGCAACCTCTCATTCCGCTGGGCACAATGTACCAAACACCCACGCTCAAGCGCTCCTACTCCTCCAAGCGCATCCTCCCGCGGCACGATGACTCCGATGATGAGGACAACAACAACAACGTAGCAAACAGCGGCGCAAGCGCAGGGCGACCTCGGTCTCATCGCTCCGCTCCCAACACGCCCTCTCGTCGCGCCTCGGCTCGCAGCAGGCCGGCGTCTTCCCATTCATCCGTCGCGCCCGGCACCGCCGCAGCCGCTGACGACGCCAGCATCGAGGCAGGCGACCTCGACGAGCCCGTCTGGATGAGTGGCTTCGACGAGGGCCGCAGCGCAAAAGAGAACAAGTCCCTCGCCGTCAGCGCAGAGCTCGACGAAATGGGCATGGGAAGGTACCAGTGGTACATCTTCTTCCTGTGCGGTCTCGGCTTCTTCATCGACCTCCTCTTTGCGCAAATGTTTGGACTCATCACCGTCCCGCTCCGCAACGAGACGGGATTCGGTGCCGAAGACTCCAACATTGGCACACTTAGTACAGCATTCAACGTCGGGCTCACCGTCGGTGCCTTCACGTGGGGCATTGGCGTTGACGTCCTCGGCCGCAAGTGGTCCTTTTACCTCACTTGCCTCATCGCCGGCATCTTTGGCATCTCCTCCGGCGCACCTCCTACGTTCACCGGTCTCCGTGTTCTCACTGCCTTTACTGGCTTTGGCGTGGGTGGAAATATTCCCATTGACTGCACCATTACGCTCGAATTTCTGCCCACGCAGCGGCACTTTCTCCTCGCCCTCTTGAGCATCTTTCAGCCGATTGGTACCTTGGCCGCCTCTGGCATTGCCTACGGCTTCATTCCCAAGTACTCGTGCGATGGAGGAGCAAGCACGCTCACGGGCGCCGCTGCCACGACTTGCACACGCGAGGCCAACTCTGGCTGGCGCTACAGCATGTACACCATTGGCGCCATTACGCTCCTCGTCTTCTTTATTCGTTTCTTTGTATTCACGTTCCGCGAGTCGCCCGCCTACCTCATCAACCGCGGGCATGACCAAGAAGCGCTCAAGGTCCTCTACTCCATTGCCAAACTCAACAAGGCACCACAGCCACGCCTCACCCTCGAAGACTTTCAGCTGATCGAGAAGCGCTGCGCACAGGCACCCAACCGCAGTGACCTCGACATCGCCGATGAAGAAGAAGAAGAAGGACGGTCGCAGGGCTCTGCCTCGCCTGAGCTTGGAAAGCCCGTCATTGCGACCGACTCGGCAGGTTCAGCGGCGCCCAGTGCCGCGCCCCTTGCTTCGGGCTCAGGTTCAGCCCGGATTGCCCCCACGCGCGACGCTGAGAAGCCACAAGCAGAGGAGACGACGATGGAGACGGCAGCCCGGACGCTGCGTGAAGTCGGCGCTCAGCTCCGTGGTGTCAAGATTTTGTTCCGCAGCAAAAAGACGGCCAGGATTACCATTTTGCTGTGGCTGACCTACATGGCCGAGTGAGTGCCTTGGGCGCATAGGAGCATCCAATACCTTTTCTGTCACTGACGCCTTGACCCCTACCGCCGCCTTTTCCCCAACAGCTTCTTTGGATTCAACATCGCCGGCGTGTTCCTCCCCCTGATCCTGTCTGACCGCGGCGTCGAGACGGGCCAGACGCTCTCCGAGACGTACCGCGACTACGTTGCCATTTACGCTCCCGGAATTGCCGCCTGTCTGCTGGCATGTACCCTCATCGAGGTACCCCGCGTCGGACGGCAGTGGGTCATGGTCATCTCCTCTGCTCTCATGGCCATCTCCCTCTTCCTCTACACCCTCGTCTCGAGTCAGGCGGGTTCCGTTGGCCTCAACGCCATGGAGTACTTTTTCCAAAGTCTCTTCAACGCCGTCCTCTACGCCGTTGTCCCCGAGTTTTATCCCTCTGCGGTTCGAGGGACGGCGGCTGGGTTGACCAGCACCCTTGGTCGCATCGCCGGCATCATTGCCCCCATTGCTGGCCAAAGCCTCTACGGAGCGGCTGGCGCAGGCGCTGATGGAGCCACCAAGACGCTCTACCTGGGCGGTGGTGTCACACTCCTCTGTCCATTGGCCCTCATGCTCCTGCCTTATGACACGCGCGGAAGGCGGAGTTACTAGGCGGCAAAGCGCGCAGTAGTCTTATGTCTCCATTCTTTGATTCACGCGTGGCCCATTGTGAGACTCCTACCTCTTCCTCCATTTTACGATCCCCTAGAAAAAAAGTCGGTGATCTGGAAAAAAGTATATCCTTCATGTAGATATTCGGGCGTGCCTCACACGATTGTGCAGATATTCGAGCGCCCCACGGCGGGTGTGGTGGGCAACTCGAGCAAGCAGACGGACGGCGAGAAGAGAAGGGGAAAGCAAGTCGTCGCAGCATATAGTGAATGGCGAATTTGGTCTTGTCCGTCGGGCACTCGCGCTCCTCACGCGCCGGGCCAACCGAGGCCCAGATACTTGCACTGTTCAGCGCGGAGAAAGTCGGACTTTCTGGGTGGGTAGTCGAGCAACCTGACTCCATCCTTGCCCTTGCCATCTCCCTTTGGCACGGGTGCCCACTCGCCGCTCTTCTGTCGGGCAGCAAGGGTACTGGTGTACTCTCTTGCCTCGAGGTATCCATCCTCTGGATTGGGGTCTCCACCGCGTCGAACAAAGGCCGTGAGGTAGTCGATGACGAGGCGCGTCATGAGGATATCATCTGCGTCGCGCATGGGTGCGTCGTCGCCGAATTCGGCAAAGGAGTTGAACCAGTAGGCGAGGTCGCCCCCGTGCCCGCGCATATAAGGCAGCGAGGGGTCGCCGTGTGGGTACTTTGAGGTGGGCGGGGCTTTGCAGACGTCGTGCGGGAGGTTAAAGTAGATTTGGTAGGTCCTGTCGTATTGGTAATAGTAACCCTTGGGAAAGACGGCATTTGCGAGGCCCATGTAGAGGTCGCGCTGGTCGACGCAGCGGAAGACTGCGTCGGTGTAAATCGTTTGGGAGAGGTTGAATGCGTTGAGGGAGGCGTTGTTGCTTGCCGTCTTGGGCAGGGGGAAGAGGTCCTCGTTGGAGACGATGGCCGTCGTGTACACTGCGGCCGAGTCATTGAGTACGGCGCGGATGGCTTCCACGCGTGTGGTCCCGGAGTCTTCGAAGCGCAAAAAGGGGGCACCGTCGTCCCGCGTGGAGCCCCACATGACGGGTACGTTTGCCGTCTTGGCTGGGTCGCTGAGGTCGAGGGACTGCGAGGTAATGTACGTGCCGTCGACGATGAGGAAGCGCGCCTCGGTGCTCTGGTCCAGGGGGAGGTAATCCTTGTCTACGAGGTCCGTGGCCGGTAGGGCTTTCAAGCAGGCAACGACCTTGTCTGCATCGGGATCAGAGCACCCGACGCTTTCAATCGTCTTTTCGCCCGTGGCGTCGTATGCCTCTTCCGGGTCGTACCACCGCGAGTACGTCGTACCGTAGTCGATGCCCCCGAGGTTGGAGCTGAGGATCGCTGCGCGGAACTTTCCGCGGCTGGCCGAGCGCGAGAGGAGACCCTGAACCGTCGTCGCGCCTGCACTCTGGCCCCAGACGGTAATGGCCGTGGGGTCGCCGCCAAAGGCTGCGTGCGGAGGGGGAGGGGGGGGGGGGAGGGGCGACGAAGCCGTGTCAGTTGCGTCCGTCAGCCACGCCACGCGACGGCAACCTCGCACTCACCCTCGATGTTCTCAACGACCCAATCAAGGGCCGTAGCCTGATCAGCAAAGCCGTAGTTGCCGCGTATGTCTGTACCAGGAACGACCATCCAGCCCAAGTTGGAGAGGCGGTAGCTGAGTGTGACGAGGACGACGTCCCCGCGCGAAGGGATGTTGGAGCCTTCGATGATGGGGTCGCTGCCCACGCCAGAGATGTAGGCTCCTCCGTGGAAGAAGACGACGACGGGGCGCAGGCGGGCGCTACCGGGGGAGGAATTGACTTCGTCTTGGCTGGGTAGATGGGGCGTGTACACGTTTAGGAAGAGGCAGTCTTCGCTTGCGGTGGGCGTCTGTGTCTGGACGCAGGGTGGGCCGTACTGCGTGGCGTTGAAGGTTGTATCGCGGGCGGGATTGAGGGCGGCATACTCCCATCGACGTGGCGTATTCGAATAAGGGATGCCCAAGAAGCGGAACGTCTTGAGATTGCGGTAGCCTTGAAAGGTATTGCCCGTTGCTGCGCTCTTGACCTTGACGGTGTTGGATTCGGTGGCCTTGGACTCGGTTGAGACCGTCTGGCGGTGACTCTGCGTGCACAGTGCTTGGGTAGGCGCTGCCTGCTTGGCGTCGGCGTCGGACTGCAGCTCAGCAACGATTTTCCCCTTGTCGTCGTCGTCGTCGTCGAGGTGAATGGTGCCGTCTGCGAGGTGCAACTTGGCGTGTGGAGCGAGATCACCCACCCACGTGTGATAGGCGAGGAGTGGCTTGAGCGTCGTGGCATTGGCCTTGGCCCATTCGACGGTGAGGAGTGTCTCGGAGTAGGCTTCGCAAGCGGTCTGGGCGTCGGCGTGCGACAGGGGGTCATTTAAAAGGAGGAAGCTCCAGGCATAGGCGTCGCCGGTGTGGTTGAGGTGGTTGTGGTAGAGGAGGGTGGTGGCGGGCTGTGGCAGGGAGGCCGGGGTGGAGGCGGGGTCGGTTGGCGTGCTGACCTTTCGGCGAAGACTCGAGGTGAGTGGGCTGGCCGCGGCGAGGCGCGTGAGGATGCAGGCTGCGGCCAGGGTCAAAGGGCGTGGGAGCCTCATGTTCGGGGGCGTCCAGACGTCAGAAGTGGTGGCAGACGTCAGCGTGGTGGTGGGAGATCGCAAATATTGCCAGGAGGTGAGCATCGCCAATGGGTAAAAGTAGCCACCACCCGTCTCAGGGGGAGGCCGCCGCCCATCTCAACGACGGACCTACCTTGCGTCGCGCCACTCACGCCGCTTCTTGGCGTCGATTCGGGCGGTGCGCTCCCTCGCCACCTCATTCAATCAAGAGTATTGCACCTTAATTGAATCGGCGGGCAGTTATGACGGCCGCGAGTCATTACGCGGACGGCCGGGCCGGAAATTGACTGAGGCAGCAAGATGGCGGCGGCGGCGGCGGCAAGGGCGGCCGTGGGGCCAGTCTGAATCCGCACGGCGGGACTTAACGAAATAAGGTATTGCCAATTTTTGCTTCTATTGTTAACTCGTCTCGCACGCACGCATACATCCATGCCATGGCCTTTCAATCGACCCCTTCTTCAAATGCCAACACGGCATGATGAACACCTTTCGCAGTCGATCGCTCAGATGCCTTAGACAATCTTGACCTGATTGGTCGTGTTCTGCACCTCGACCTGCTCGCCAAAGACGTTGATGTCCCAAGTCGGCGAGTAGGCCCAAGGAATGTTGAAGCGCTTGTGCCCGCCAACGCGAATTCTGTCGCTGACCTTCTTGTGGTCCTCTGGGCTGAGCTCAATCTGCTGGAAGTTGCTCTGGATGCGGCTGGGCGTAACGCTCTTGGGGATGATGCTAAAGTTGCCGCGCTGGGCTCCCCATGCGATGAGGACCTGAGCGGGCGTAGCGCCGAGCTTCTTGGCGACGGACTGGACCTCTTCGGAGTTGACCAAGTCGTACTTCTTGGGGTCCTCGTTGGAGGATGCGAGGTAGTTGGCCGAGTTGCCCAGGGGCGAGTAGGCAGTGAGGTGGATGCCCTTGAACTCCGAGTAGCGGACGAGGTCCTCCTGAGGGAGGAGCGGGTGGGCCTCGATCTGGTTGACGGCTGGGACGACGCCCGTGGCCTTGACGATGCCCTCGATGTGCGAGGGGATAAAGTTGGAGACGCCAATGGACTTGACCTTGCCGGCCTTTTTCAGGTCGACGAGTGCCTGCCAGGTCTGAGCGAGCGTCGTGGCGCGGTCCAGGTGGGCAAAGTCCTTGTTCTCGGGGCTAGGGGGCAGCAGGGTGTCGAGGTTGCCGACGTCGTCACTGGCGGGCTCGAGTGCGACGGGCCAGTGGATCAGGTACAAGTCGAGGTAGTCGATGCCAAGCTCCTTGAGGGTGTCGTTGTAAGCCTTCTCGACGTGCTGCGGCTTGTGGGCATTGTTCCAAAGCTTCGAGGTGATGAAGAGGTCCTCACGCTTGACGACGCCCGACTTGAACAGCTCGGCCAGAGCCTCACCGATTTCGCTCTGGTTCTTGTAGATCTGCCAGCGAGCAGTGGGTCTACAAGTGTCAGTGACCGTCGTTTGCAACAAAGCACCCTCTCCTCTGAGTCCACTGCCTGCCGCGACTCACCTTGGCCAAGTCCAAGTGACGGTAGCCGACCTTGACAGCCTCGATGACGGCGGCTTTGACCTCTCCGGGGGCGGAGAGCCAGGTGCCGAGGCCGATCTGGGGAATCTTGTTGCCGTCGTTGAGGGTGAGGGTCTGTGCGGGTGATGTGGTGTGGTGTGACGTGGTGCCATGGTTTCGGTCGGGTGTGTGTGCGCATGTATGCTTCTGTCAGCTCACGTATCCTCCACTGTACCAGCCATGTCACCACGTCGGTGCACACTGACCTTTCCGAACGACATTTTGCGGGAATGTGTGTGTGTTGTTGTTGGTGTGGGATGCGGTATCTATTGGGATATTGTCTGCTAGCACTGGCTCGAGAGTGCGGTATGTGTGGGGGCGGGAACGGATGGAAGAGTATGTGACCGCCCCCATTCTTATACACCTCACTCCCCGCCCCCGCCCACTGACGCCAGCGTCCTCTTGATCCACGCCACCGACGTGGTTGCGTGCGTCAGTGCGCCCAGCACCGTCATCGTCAGAGTCGTCAGTCGTCGTCCATCTCGCGAGTAGAAGTTCCGAGTGGCCCTGCCCTGTCATCCGCGCCCAAGTACGCCGCTGTTCTTGTGGAGGGCACGCGCACACACGCACGCACGCACGCGCTTGAGGGCAGCAGAGCCTTGGATGACGTGCTGCGAGGCGGAGAGGGGCGCCGCACACTAGGACTGCCCGACGTCTCCGCGGCGGCTAGTAAGGTGTCCCCTGGGCGCGCGTCGCCGCGGCGCCCCCCACAATGTCTCCTCAACGCGGCTATGAAGCACACCCTGTCAGTCATGCGCCAATCAATGAAGGATGGCCTTAGAAATGAAAGATCCTCGACTGGCGGCAAGAGTTCAATTCCAACAACAGGAGCCGAGTGGAGAAGAGTAGCGTTCCACCTTCACATAGCTTCGCCTTTCAATGCAGATTCTCCTCTTCTTCCTTGTCTTCCCTCGGTCGCTTGCTGGTCAAACCTGGATCATCTCCATCCTCGCCCCGAGACTGCTTGCCCGACTGCCCGTGGCCCAACTTGCCCAATCGCCCTGGTCGGTGTGGAAGCAGCTTCGAATGATCCTTGTGCCCTTCCCATTCTGTCAGGTAACAGAGCAGACGCGTCACTGGTCAGCTTTCTCCACCATGGACCGGAGCGAGCTGCAATATAGAACTCACTGGGTACCCCATCGTCGATTTCGATGATGGCTTCTCCGTAGAAGATGTGGCACGAAGGTGCAAAGGAAGATGGAATGTGGCCGTCGGGAAAGTCAAAGGACGAGGGGTATGCCATCACCATGTTGCGTCCCTCGTCCATGAGTGGGGAGCGGCAGTTCCTGCACGACACCTGCGGCGCAAGATGGGAGCATACATTCACACGTCAGCGACCCTACAGAAGCAGTTGCCCCCTCTTGTCGCTCCTCGCTCACCTTGCAAGGCACGTCATGCTCCGAGTGCCTCCTGTGTGTGGAGAAGAAGTCGAGGTACATCGGGTCGCAGTCTGCCGCCAGGCGGACACTCGTCTTGTGGTAGAGAGCCGCATACTGGAAAGGGGCGCCTGGTCGGGCCAAGGACGGGAAAGGGAATAGTGGCCGTCAGCGCTTTCGTCGATTTTGGCGGCACATCATCGTCGGCTGCAACTTACCGTGCAACCGCTGGCATTGCGTGCAATGACAGTGCTTGGCGTCCACAGGGTCGCCATGCCACTCGAAGCGGACCTTGTTGCACCAGCAGCCAGAGGTCCACTTGACCTTGAACTCGTCGGTGTGCCACACGTAGGGCGGTCTGAACAGGTAGCCCTCCTCGCTACCTCCTTTGCTGGAAGGGATGGGCTGCGTCCAGCCAGTGTTGGGAGCCTCGACCATTCCGCCCGAGTTGCTTTGATGGCCCGAGTTGCTGCGCTCGGCGCTGTTCACGTCGTTGACCATGGAAGACTGTTGCTTGTAGTCCGATCGGGCCGGGCAGTGCAGTGCCGAAGAGATGCTGAAGTTGCGGTTCTGTAGAAGATGCGAGGGTGCCACGGATGCGACGCGAGAAAGGCTGTGGTAGACGCTGGGACGGGCGATGAATTGGGAGGGCAAGATGCGAAACGTAGGACCAGATCGTGCGCTAGCAAGCATTATTCTCCGGTTACGTGTAGGGAGAGTCGGAGTTGGTCCTTCCAGATGGCCTCACCGGCTGGACTTGCGTCACATCATGTATATATACAGGTCTGCTTCCCGATCCAATGCACGCAGCTCAGCCGGCGCAAATGCAATACTCAATGCCATCCGCTGAAGAAGTGGGCTCACACAGGTCGTGTGACTCTGCTCCCGGTCGCAGCGACATCTTGGTTTTGGACGGCCAGTGCAGCAGGGATGACCAAGGATGACAGCATTGGCCCGCATCCCGCCCATGTGGGGGCTTCGCTTCTGGACCGCGAAGGATGTCTCGAAGGTTGCCCGTCACCATGTGGAGTCGTAGTCAGCCACCACGCAGGGTCTGCAGGCACGCGACATTCCAGCACCCGCGTTCCGCG